>JAGQDI010000028.1:10000-281375 GCA_020615335.1 Fusarium pilosicola | reverse complement strand
CTTTTTTATCTTATATATATAATAAATATATAAAATATAGAATTACTAATAGTATATAGGGTAGGCTAAACCTAGACTTGCTTTAATAGTAGTACCTCCTTATTATTTAAAATTTTATAAATAAGTTTACTTTTTTTATATACTTTATAAGAGTATTTATTAAATAGTACTAATTTTTAATATTTTAATTATCTTTTTATAAAAAATATTAACCTTAGTAATAATATTAATAATTACTAATAGTAATACTACTATATATATATATAGCTTATTTTTACTATATTATTATATTATATTTATAATTTCTAATAACTATATAGAAAAATAAAGCTTACTATACCCCTTAAAAAAAGTATTTATTTTACTATAGTTATATTAAATAATAATTATATAATAATAATATATTTTAAAATCTTATAGTATTTAGTACTTATATAATAATAAGAAAGGTTATATAAGTTATTTTAATTATAAATTAATAACTTTAGTTTTTATACTTTAAGGTATAAAAATACTATATTATATAAATAATATAATATATTTACTTAAAGACTTAACTTAGTAAATAATATTAATTTATACCTTAGGGTTAAAATATATAAGCTACCTTTTCTAAATAATAACCTTAATTTATACCTTAAGGTTAAAAACTTTTAGTATTACTTACTTTATATAAATATTTAAAGCTATTTACTTTTACTCTATTAACCTACCTTTAGTTATCTATCCTAATGCTATAACCTAAGCCTAACCCTTACCCTAAAACGCCTAGGAGTAAAGGTTATTAAAATTAAAATATAACTACTTTATAACTATATAAGGCATATACATTACATTATTACTTATCGATAGGGAAGCTAGATATATATAGTCCATCCCCAACCTCTGTTCCTGCTACTTACACTTAGTTGTTGTTATTACTTCTTTTTACTTATTTAACTAATTATTTATTCTTATTATGCGCTTGTCTTCAGGCCTTCTCTTGGCCAGTGCGTGCAGTGCGCTTGGCTAATTTAACTCGTTTACCAGATTTATAAACACAAGCACCTCTGCTGCCGAGACCTTAACCTCTCCCACTGAGTTAGAGACTTCTTCAGTCCTGCCTACGGCGAGCATAGAAACCACTTCTACCAGTGTCGAGAGCACCGCTTCATCCTCAGCATCAGCTTTTGCACCAATTGCACTCAATCTCAAAGACGCCATATTGGGCCCGGGTGCTTCTTTCTACCCACCACCAGACGGCGATACGATGTAAAGATCACCCAGAAATTATCAAAATTGCAGTAGCTCTAACATGCCACGAATCTAGTCTTATGTCTCCTGTGGCCACTGATTCTACCATCAAGCGTCGCGCTGGTCCTTTTCCTTTTCCGGTTACCCCCTTCATTCTTCCCAACAATGCAGTTTCCATTCTTAAAACATCAATATCAGCTATTGTGCAAGGAGCTACCACAAGATACAGCATATCGGTGGTCAACGTCACGTGCAATGCCGGCGCAATCGTTTGCGTCCCGCTCCCGGGAAGTAGGAAGCGAGCTGAAAGTAGCCCTTGTGCTCTCCAAGCTATCTCCAATGGTGAGGTTATCCAGATTCAACCTATTCCCGAAGACTTTAGCGGCAGTCTTGAAATATCTACCAACCCTTTCATTCCGAAACTAGAGAATGAATTAAAACTCCAACAAGCTTGCGGCGACGTGATCGTCCCTATAATCATTGCAGGGGTCACGCTCCAGGATGCTCAGGGTGCAACTCCAACTCCTATCCCTACGCCTAGTATTGGTGTTCCTACTGGAAGAGAGACTGGTTCTCCTACCGAAACTAACACCGCAGAGTTTACTACCAATTCCGAAGGCGAGACCATCTTCCCTACCACGAACAGTCAAGACTTTATGACCAACTCAAAGGGTGAGACTGTCGTCCCTACTGGGACTGGTATCGCTACAAACTCAGAGGGTGCCACAACCAACTCAAAGGGTGATACTGTCTTCCCTACTGGGAATGGTGTCAACACCAACTCTGAGGGTGCCACAACCAACTCAAAGGGCGAGACTGTCGTCCCTACTGGCACTTCTACTGGTGCAGTTTCTTCTGTCTCTTCAACTTCTACTTCAATTGCTGCCAGGTTTCCTGGTGATGTCGACGGTTTCAGCCTCTTCGGATGTGCAGGGTCTACCGCCGGCTTCCCTACCTATACCCTTGTTGAGTCCAGCGCGCTGATGGATCTCGATGTATGTGCTGGCCTTTGCGAGCGACGCGCTTATTTTGGCGTCCATGATACGTAAGTCTTATCCTTGTATCCCAAGAATGCGTTGTTAATAATTTGCGTAGCGCTTGTTACTGCGGTGATACGTATGACTTTGACAGTACTGTCTTTTACAACCTCGACCAATGCGATATCGAGTGTCCTGGAGACAAGACCCAATTTTGTGGAGGAGAGGTCAAAAATAGGCTTCAAGCCCGCCAGGCCATCCCTAGCAATATCCTTCTTACACTGTACGCAAAGGCTGAGGCTGTTGTCTCTCTTACTGAGTCTGTCACCCAAACCGTAACAGGCCAGGAGACTATTGTTACCACTTTTACCACTGTCATTAGCGGTGAAAGCACAGCTACCGAGGTCGTTACTGCTACTCTGGTATGCGTTGATGGCAAATGCCGTTCAAGCGGCCCGAACAGCGTTGTCGTCTACACTTTTGTCGAGGTAAATGGAAGTGAGTGCGACGGCCAATGGGTTTATATCTCTGAGCCCTGCCCCGGCGGTCAACAGTATGTTCCGTATTCGTGCTCAGACGGCAAATGCGCCAACATCAAGGTTTACAAGCCTCAGGAATGCCCGGATTGGTATAACCAGAAGTCATTCTTTGTTGCATCTGATTGCACAACGTGCGCCCAGGGCAAGATCAGCTACCAGCCTTGGGAGAAGTCTTGGGGTACACCTGATGAGTGCAATTATCAAGTCCCTAGCTGCAACACATTTGAATGTCCCTCTCAGCAGGGCGTTGTGAGACCTCACCAAGGTATCAGCTGGAACTCCACCATTTCTCATGGAGGCCCCGGGGTTGGTCATAAGCCCAGTCCCAATACCGGTTCGGACTCGAACGGAGGTTCTAGTGGTTCAAATGGTGGTTCAAATGGTGGTTCAAACGGAGATTCAAGCGGAGGCTCCAATGCAGGAAACGGAGGTGGTTCAAACGGAGGTGCCAGCTCTGGTTCTGAGGGAGACACAGAGGGTTCTGGCGTCCCTGGTACTAAAGTCTCTTACCCCAGCACTGTCTCAGTCATCAGTGGTGCCATCAAGCAGGCCTCTGGTATACTCTCTCTTCTTCTTGGCCTTTTAGTTCTTGTTTAAGTCTTACCCCTTTCTTATTTAATATATTTCCTGTGAATTAGAATTGATATTAGCTCCAGCTCCAGAATGCCTGATAGTTAGAACCTTTGCTTCTGAGCCTGCTGTCCATGTGCCAAGTTATAATCCACTTAGAAAGTCGGTGTATGGCAGGATACGAAGCACTGTCAAATTCTGCAAGTAGACCAATCGAGACTTTTTTAGAGCCTCTATTATCTGCATGGAGTGCCCGAGAAGATATGTTAACTCTATTAAATTTACCACTTTTGACCTAGTTCAAGCCTCTCCATTCCTGTGACTACGGACTATTAGACGTGTCAGGTCATTTACTAGCACTTAGCGTCTTGCTAAGCCGGAATAGCTCCATTTCGAAAGCCCAGAACAGAACCAGGCCTGGACAAAAGTTTAGCCATTGAAGAGGGCTTGCTCGCTTACAGATGAAAGATAAGAAGCTATGCACGTGTAGAGTCTGCGCATGAGCTTATATACCAAAAGGCCTCGCCAGTTATGCAAACACATACCTACCTAGTTATCTTGCAATACACTTGATTCTTTTGGAATTTCGATTAAGTGAAAATGGTCTTATTAAGGAAGACGCTGGCGCTGCTGTTTATCAGTGCAGCAAGCGCATTACCCGCTATCACTGAGAGATATAGCGGCTACTCAAATGGGGTGCTCTCGGACTCAATGGTAGAGAGAGACTCTCTCAACCCAAGAGCAGGTACGTACATATATCAACACAGCTTGTACTCAAACATGTTAACTAAACAATCTCTAGTCTGCAAAGCCAGCGATCCAAATAACCAGGCGTTCCAGAAAAACAAGGCTAACGGATCCGCTTTCTGCTCCACGTATCTCCAAAGCACCGTTACATCCACTGTAACTCCAGTCAGCACCAAAGCCGTCACTATAACAAACAGTATCAGAACCACTACATCAGTGATCAGTACTGTCAGAAGCACCGTGGTTGTTGCGACCATATCTACCAAAATAGGCACAGTGTCGACTGTCGTAACAAGAACGAGTACTGGTTTTATTACGGATTATCAGACAGCGACAAGCACATATGTCAGCACGACTACCCCAAGCTTCACATTTACCCTGCAAAGAGTCGGAACAGTCACACAGCAGGTGACTGAAACTACCACCAAAGCGGTTGCCGCGTTTGTCACCACGGTCATTGATACAGCAGTTACACCTGTTGTTCCAACAAGCGTTGTTTACGCTGGCGGGTCAACTACGATTTCTAGAACTGTTTATTATACGTGAGTACCTTCAATCAATTCTGTCCTAATAAAATATACTAACACTGACCCCTCTAGTGCCACGTAAGCTCGAAACTCCCTGTCGAAAGCAAGACTTTACTAACTTGATGTAGTGCCTTGGTGCCCGTAGTGGTCGAGCCTGAAGGTATGTTCTCTTAGCATTCGTGGAGCCTCTGAGCTCATACTGACTTATTCTTAGCCGAGGTATACTGCGGTGTTGTCGGTACTACACTATCCACGCCTTCTGACGGCACATTCGGCTCGTTTACCGTCGCCGAGTGTAAGGACGCTTGCGAGGGCATGCGTTACTTTGGGCTCAACAGTACAATATGCTCGTGTTATCTCTCCAATATGTGAGTTCGCCAGAATCAAAGCGTAGTAAGTTGCCTTGCTTGGACACCCTAGTTGACCATTATCTAGGGCAAAATCAGTTAGAGCAGACGCATCTTCTGATATTACGTTCTATGATATGCGGTGCAATTCCGCCAATCCCGTAAGTGTACCATGTATATCTTTGAAATGCCACAAGAACATTACTGACTTCATCCAAGCCTAGCACGCGTCGGAAGAGAGCAGTACAGGCTGTATCAGTGCCCAGTTATCTGCCTAACAAGTCACCGAGTGCAGTCAGCAGTGCTTGTTCATGTCTAATTACGAAGCCCGCTGCAGCCGTGACTTCAATGGTCACAGCCAAATCTTCCAAAACCGTCACGACTACCCAGACCAAACAGGCGGTTTCGACGATCAGAAATGTCCGAACTACCGTCATGACAGACAAGAAGACTAGCACTTCTATTCTGTCCAGCACGACTACCATTACTAGCTCTCAGATTGTAGCCCAGACAAATCACAAGGCTGCGACCACTACAAAAGTGCAGACTTATATTGTTACCAACTTCGATCATCTTGTTTATGTGTACAAGACACAGTTTGTTACAGATACCAACTTTAACACACTTACTATTACCAGCACCAGGACCATACCAAGCACTCGCTATAACACCGTTACTGTCACCAGCACGCCTGTAGTCACTGAGGATGTTTACACGACTTCGCAGACAGTCCTTGCTACGACTACGGTAACCATTGGAGAGTCAACCATTACCAGTGGAACAACTACTATATATGGCACTATCTGACAAGGGGGAGAGCTTCTTGTGTTCTTTGCTATGTGAGATGCGTAGATGTCTTCAAAGACATTCTACCGCGCGGGTCACCAACGGTTAAAGGTACCACGGAGCGTACACAGGGGCGCGCAAGAGCGGCAAAGACAGGTCCTGGATGATGGGTTCTTCCGGCTGGGAATTTCTTACGTGGTGGAAAGGTCAGAGTTTATGTAGGGCTTGGCTATTAAAGAAGAATGCCATGCTACAGGGAGGGTCGAGGACTGTCCTACATTATCTTACCCATCTAAGTAGCAACAATATTATATATTGCCTGAGTCATGGCAGGAATATCTACTATTTGCTGCGCCGAGAAGACTTGCAGTAGAACATACACATCGCCGCTGCTGGTCACGCACGTGAACAAGGTTGAGTTGGATGATGAGCTTGTGAGCGTAGACCAATTTGTGATGACCGGGCTTGCTCGCGGCCCGGCATCTTCAGCGCCCACCATGGTCAAGCCTCTTTTGATCCTACGAGCCGGCAATGAAAATACTAAAGGCTAGGCTCGTACTCCCCACGCCTAACATATACTACTATCAGAAAGAGTGTATTATCAATCTTGAGTATTTATTAACTTTAGATGTTTTCTGTTAATTATTTTAATTTCTGCTTAACCTTTTTTGTTTTATGCTATCTAAAGCTTTTCTGTAGTTTGAGAACTAGGCTTTCCGAGAGGTATAACAGAACAAAGCTGGACGCAAGAAGCAATCAATTTTCCATCTTCATTGAGGATCTCAATGTTCATATCAAACCGCCCACCGTATACTCTCTTCATCGTGGTTCGCGTCAAAAGCCAGTCTTGAGGAGTAACCTCCGACCGGAACATAATGTTGAGAGCGGTGGTGGGTATACCCCAACTGTTGGCGGCTGCCATCCCATTCTCGGCGTAGTTGAGGAAGATGGGGGGAACCTGTCGTGTAAAGCATATTAGCTTCGGTCATAACACAGTCAACATATGGCAATTACCAGGTCAGCCAATACTGGTAAGTGCTCTAGCCCGAACCCATTGTCGTTATCCAGTCTCACCCACTGATATCTGGTATTCTGACCTCCAAATCTTTCACTCCACAGTGGTGCGTTCTCGCCACTAGGTGTATACATCCTTACCGTCGACGCCGGGGGATTCATGTAGTAGTAATTGGCATCTGACCATCGGGTGCAATCCTTCGTCCGATCGGGTAATAGCCAGGCTGAAGGTTGTATGTTCGTGACGTGACCCTCGTCTTTCCACATACCGAGCCTTACTATGGCAATCGTGCAGACCTTGTCTTCATGGGCTTCCAACGATCTAAGCCTGGCTTCAACTGTCGAAGTGCGTTTACCTATACTCAAAGTTTCAAGGGCAACCTCGAATTGACCCTGAGGTAACGGTTCAAGATACTCCACCGACATGTTAAGAGGCTTCATGTTCCCTTGGCCTCCGGTCTGGTCTTGATAATATTGTTGCGCTGCCATCATCAAAACTGTTGCACAATACCCACCGTGGGCTGCCAGTCGCCGACCACCTGCAAGTCTATCATTGATACGATGTTGTGGATTTATGTATAGTGAGCGACGCACCATTGCCGCACCAGTCTGGTTGGACACTGCCACTATATCTTTGTCCATTGGAGTTTGCAACTGGGCTCGTTTTGATAGCATCACCCAATGGGATTCGAGGGAATTTATAAGGTCTCCATGTTGGAGTAACGTCCGCGTGAGAATTGGGCAGGTGTGAGTTTGACATGACTACACTGTTGAAGGTTGTAGCGAAAGGGCAGAATTATACTATTAGAAGAAGATCTCGCCTTGGCCTTGCTTTCGCGCGATAGCTTGATGCGTGAAACAGCATAAGACATAAGTAAAAGTCCTGATTGATAACAGTGTGCGGTATTTATATGGATTGCATTGGCGGCAATAAGTTGAACCTCGGCAGAAATGTAGGTTTTGAGTGTTCCGACTGTTCCGCTGGTTTTAAGTGCCCCAACCTTGCTCCATACTTCCGTAGCATTAACTGAAATGATGCGAAATGCAACACTGTGATAACAAGGTAGTTAGTAAATAGAGTTTAATGATTACTGAGAATTTGATTTCTGTTTAGTAAGCCTGGCCCTTTTACGGAGTAGCGCTGTTTTTATTATACATAGAGCCGGCGTGCTTGTTGCTGTTTTAATTCCGGGGAGTATTCTCACCCGCTAAGCCTGAGACCTTTGCACCAGATACTAAGAGATCATCAGTAGTGATACTTCTACTTATACGTTGCAATCAATGGCCTCTCCTACAGTGTTATATTGGTCTTTATTGGCCACTTAGTTATAGTTTCCTTGGGTTCATTGAAGCATTATAGTCAGTCGTAAGAGCATGGAGGTATAGACGACAAACGCTTAAGTATTGAGACGCTAGCGCCTGCACTAACCTTGGTATTTCTGTCGGTTCCTGTTATTTTAAATACGAACTGTCCCCTTTAATCTCTTCACTAATGTGGCCGTTATGAGATCTGGCGCCCCAGAAACCAATATCTTCATGCATACCTTAAAAAGCTGGGGCAAAGGGCATGATGTTCTTCTGGTAATAAACATATTTCTTGCAAAATCAGGCTTGTATTTCAGTCTTGACAGCCGTAGTTCGATGAGGCCAGAGGCTTCAGTGACGTTGGAGGAGAAATGTTGGCCAGAAATTGAGACACTCCGTCCACTCATTCCCATATTGCTGTTCATTCACGTCGCCGCGGAGAGTGAATGTTGGGCCGGCTCCTGCGAGCCTTTGAATTGAAACAGTCTACGAAGTCGCCAACTGCATCCAAGAGTTCAAGCCTCAAACGCCTTACTACTTTATATTGGCGCACATGAGAGCTACGTACGGGGCATAGTGAAGCAATTATTATATTAATAAGAATGCTTAGTCCACGTAACTAAGCTGTCAGCCATGTGAGCGAAAGCCGTATCCTAAGTAGGGCCACCATTGAACAAGATCCTTTCCGCACAACAGGTATATAGTGGGCGATATTGGGACCATAAGCAGTCTCATTGCCGAAGAGCGCGCGAAGGTTTTAAAGAAACAAGATTAACATATCTAGGGTTTATACGCAACGGATAATTTAGTAGTTATATAGCTAAGTGTCTTAGATCTTAAGGTAACTATTAGATCTGGGATAACTTTTAGCTATATTACTGCTTTGGACATAACCTGCTAATGATATTTTTTATGTTAAGGTTAGTGATAATTAAGGGATAGGTTCTTTTACTTTGTAAATAAGTATCTGTATTTAGCCTGTATCTAATTTATTACTCTAAAGACATTTAATATAAATATAATTATCTATAGTAAAAATATTTATTAGGATTAGAAGTTACTAAGTTCCTTACTTTATTACTACTTAATAAATAGCTCTTTATAGTATATTAAGACCTAATTTTATATAAAGGTCTTATTATATAACTAAGGAATATATTATAATTTAAATAACTAATTAAGGCAAAATATATACTAAAATAATAAAAAAATCAAGGCTTTTAATTAGTATACTTACCTAAGTAAAATATAAAGAATTAAGCAAGTTCTATATATTAAAGTTTTTTTATAAACTTTAAATATTTTTTACTAAGAAAATATTAGTTAAAAAGTTATATAAACTAGGTTATATAATAATTATATAATAAGGATTATATATATAAGATTTTACCTTTTAATTAGATAATTAATAATATACTATAAGAACCTTATTTTTTTTTTAAGCTTTATAAGCCTATTAAAAGTTAGTGCCTTTTAAATTAGGTAAAAAGTATATTTTATTTTTTTCTCAATTTTAGTAGTTTTTATAATAGTTATTTTATTACTATTAGGTTTACCTTTTTTAGGAATTTTAATACTTACTTTTTAAAATATTTATATAAACCCTAGGACTTTTTACTTTAAGAACTTCTTTTAATTAAAGACTTATTAACTTCTTAATTATATAATATATATTATTGAATTTAGAAAAATTTGCTTTATTTAATAGACTTACTTTTATCTTATAAATTCTACTTTATGCCTTATTATTTAGCAGTTATAAACTTTTATTTACCTAATTCCTCCTTAACTTTTTATTAGTTACTATAGTATATCCTACTACTTATAGTAAATTTATAGGCTATTTTATTTAAGCCTTAATATAGTATAAATTTACTATTTACCTTATTAAAATTGCCTTAATTATTATAAATATAATATAAATATTTTAGTAAAAAATAAAGTAATATAATAATATAATTAAGTTTTTCACGTTTTGGAATAGTTATATATATTATTAATATTACAGATAGCTTTTAGATAGTAGCCAGATCTATAATGCAATTTAGGGTTATTTGAAAATCGATATACTGGTTAAAACGCGTGCTTTATTACGTCGCACTCACTTACTTAGATAATTAGTCGCTTCTGTACGGTGTTTTTAGTAATATTTATTTTAGTTAGCTGGCGCGTTATTAATACACAGTTAATTATTAGTAATGATCTAAATGCAGATAGTTTTTAGGGAATTTTACTAGTGTAAATCTAGAATAAATTGATAATAAGGCTATTAACGCAGTAAGCTAATTCTGCATACATTTCAGATCCTTAGTCACGCAGGAATTATCCATACAGGTGCTCACTGGCTAAGAAAACGACTAAAAGTTAATGGTGTGATGTAAGGGTGCATTCACAAGGCTACCCACGGGATTAATTGTCAGGCTCGGAAGTCGGTCAATCACGTTCTTTCTCCTAATTCTAGAACGAGCAGGTTACCCTAACGGTGAGAGTCAATTGCAATACGAACTACGGATACAACACGAACCATGGACTCAAAATCACGGTTCCTAGTCTAAAAGAGCGTCATGGTCACGTTGAACTTGTGAAAAATACCCTATAGTACAGCTCGTGCGCGAGACTCTGAGCACTCAGCACTGATGGTTCCACTCTCGGCTTTAAATTACGGCAAGTTTTTCAGTGTCTGCCGGACCCGACCGTGTCTCAGAGCCCAGCCTCCCCCGTCTCGGCGTCCACGAATGACGTCCAGACCCGCTCGAGCTGCCACTTTTTCAAGATTTGGTAGTCCCGTAATGGCTTGGCTTGACGGCATTTCTGTTGAGCTATTTGGTCTGTGTTTCGTTCGGGACCTTCTGGAGAGGAGTACATGATAGTATCGGAGGGAATGCATAACCAGAAGAGTCCGTGTTTTTACAGCACTTTCACGTTCAAGCGGTAAGTCTTACTCTTTCTGATGATGCGGTGAGACTGCCTTTTTGTTAGACCTGTTTAGTAGAGATGCACAATGTCGTCACTGTCCTCTCGGTGCATGCAGTACACGGCTGAGGCTGGGCTTAATTCACCGATCTACCAAATCACAGAGTCAGGAGCAAATGACATAGCCGTTTTTGTGAATCAACCATGCCGTGTGACCATTACGTCGAAATGTCCGATCTCAACAAAGAAGCATAATCCCAATTCAGCACTAGCGGGGCGGTCAATGCCCGGGTAGGGCCATGATCAGCCCTTGGCTCATCTAATAATAACCCACCCGCCCTGTGAATACGAGCTAAGCATAATTCTTAATACAAAACCCCATGCCATAATAACATGACGCACAGAGCAGTCGGATGTTTCGGCATGCAATCCACTGCAGTGCTGTGATCTCAACAGCCCCGCAGGAATATTACGAGGCCAGAGTTTCTCCGGACAAGACGATGGATCATACTTCGTATAGGTGATATTAGGGCGCAGCTAGTGCACCGTACTTCGTATCCTATTCCAGAAGCCCAGAGGTCAGATCCCAATTCTCACATAATATAAAAGCATATATTTACCTAGCTCCAATTCACTTTTACTATCACATCTCATCACTCACCCTCAATCTTCTACATCACAGCCCCTCACATCTCAAACCTTCTCATTCCCAACTCTAAACCGTCACCATGAAGTTCGCTGCTTTCACCGCTCTCGCCGCCGTCTTCGGCTCTGCTGCTGCTGCCAACAAGGCCAATGTCATCAACGACTGCACCAACACCATCTACGTCCAGTCTTTCCCCTACGGCGGCGGCGCTCCCGGCCCCTTGACCACCGTCAAGCCCGGCCAGCGATTCTCCGAGGATCTCCGTGCGTCTGGATCTACCATCAAGATCGCCACCACCCGAACTCTCACCAAGCCGCTCTTTTTCGGCTACTCTTCCGAGTCTCAGCCCAACAACGTTTACTGTATGCTTCCCTGCTGCCTTGACCCATGGACACCACTGACATTGCTCTTCAGACGAGTTCAGCACTGAGTACGGCAACCCCTTCGCTGACAAGCACAACATCTTGAGCCCTGGTGAGGGTTGCGAGAAGTTCGACTGCAAGGCCAACGATGCCAAGTGCTACAGCACCCCTAGCATGAAGAAGGTCTACGGCTGCCCCAGCCCCGTCAACCTGTACGCCAAGGTCTGCGCCAAGTAAATTGGCAGCCTTACCATCACCTTTGCTTCCAGTGGCAATGAATAAGACTAGGTCAATGGATATCAGCCTGGTTTCATGGATCAATCCGCTGGCTTAATACTTCTTCGTTACATACATTACTTAGCGGCTCCATAGTCCTTTAGATAGAGTACTTCCCTTGAATCGGAAGACCAATACATATTAGTATCTTTAACTAGCCTTACACTTAGTTGTCCTTGCTATCGCTATTAATTACTACCTACATAGCTATAATATGACCTGTAACACTTTCTAAACTAATTAGTTAATAAATCTAAAATTAAAAACTGCAACTCATCTTCTACAATGATATGTATGGCATGGAGGGAACGTGAGTACTCAAGTCTTGTGACGCCGAATTGTGTGCGCCTTCAACTTACTTGCAACATGATCTTCTGAATAGTTTGAGTCCTGAACTAGCTGAAAACCACCACTCTATTGGCTTTCTCGACATATCTTTTGCAAATCTTGAGTTCGAGAGAGTATTCTGTAAGGAGATAAAGAAGAGGATACAAGCAGCTGCATCACGGCTAGAAAAGGTTTCTCAACTGACGGAACGGCTGTAAGCTGTGATCTCCAGGATTAATTGTATGCAGAATTAATACTAAGAGGCTCTTGTTCCGAACTATACTGTATGCAATTTATTCTATAGAATAGTGCATAGAGTATATGCTATAGTTAAGATATTATGGATTACTGGGTGTCGAGATTGTATAGCCTTACGAATGGATATTGTGATAGAGAGGTCTGTATATCGAGCATAGTAATGAGCAGCTATTGAGCATCTCTATTTAACAGGAAATCATTCAAGTATGGTCCGAAAGTGGGGGACTGGCTACAAGACCTATAGTTCAAGATGGAGATAGCAAATCGCAGCTAGGTTATTGTCCAATCAGGGCTGTAGCTCCATATAACAAAGATCTTGATGCAATTGTGACATGATCAGGATTGAGTAACGCTCGGTCTCCTACAACGTTTGATGCCATGATTATCAAGTCATGATAACTACAAGAACTATGAGCGATATATGAGCATATTGGCCTGACCTTGGATACCCTGTAGAAATATACGCTTTTATTGCCTACCATTGGTTCACTGTGTTGGCTTGATGTCTCATTGTCAATTGAGACGTGATAAGCTTTAAGTATCAATCAATCAACCGGCTAGCGTGGCATTGTCATTTCCAGCGCCTGCAAGCATCAATTATGCTTGATAATGCGGACCCTTGTGATGAGAAGAGAGCTGCAGATCAATTGATCTTGGCTCAATTAGAGTTGCAAACAAGCTCTTGATGACCATGCACGGAATTGATGACAGCAGATGAGGGCTTCCGCAATTGTCTCATCAAGCAATTGGTATACGCTCAACGCAATGACAGAGCAAGATGAGACATTGGAGCTGAGTTCCGCAGCTGAAAGCTTATCGCGGTGCACCTTGGGTATTCAGCCTATTTATGAGATTAGACTGGCCGATCTCGGGACCTTATCGCGCGACAAAGTAACCATATCAGCAGTCCATGCATGCTGTTGATGGAAGCATACCGACGGAAGATCCTCCAGGTTTACCCCTCAACACCAAAATATTTACTTCCGTGCAGACGAAGCCGCATTTAGAAGACTGCAACGGCGGTGTCAAGCGATTGGGCCGTCGTGGAAGTCAGCTGGTGCCTTCTGAGCTGTCAGTCGCCGGCAAGCTACCGTTTAATGGCATAGCGGCGGGTGATACTCCGGGAAGCGATGCATATTTCTGTAACATCCATATTCTAGAAAAGGTCCAGAACACAAAAGATCAGGTTCGTTATCTAGAAGAAATTGAAATGCCGTGCCATGGACACGCGCTGTTGGTTGGAACCAGAGATAGCAGAGCAAAAACACCCCCCGCAACCGGCTGCGATTTACCGATGCCGAACAAGGTTGCGTCACCCGATACGGGGGACCCAAAACATGGCGATGGGCACGGACACAAAAGTCCGGTATCTCTGAGCGAGATGCGGAGGTCCAAAGACAAGATGAGATGCGGGGTGCGATAACCTAGAACGCGATAGGAAATTGTAATACAAGTACCGCGGATGGCTTCAACCAGCTGATGCGTCGCTGCGACATTGCACCGATACAAGAGGGGAATGTGACCCGGGGTTGACGGCGTAGAACCGTTCAAGCGCGGAAGCAAACTCCAGGGTCCACTTGATCTGCGCCCAATCCCGTCAATGGCATTTGTCGCTGGCACCAGAGAATTAGTCCTTATCACCGATCACATGACCGGTTGCTTAGCGGGATGCCCGTTTATCTTGCAATCATTCGATCGTTGTTTGGGCCAAAGTGGCGTTGACCATGGGAACAGAATGTGCGGCCGGGTCTAGATCAATGACACGCAACAAATATATAGATTGACATGTTCCCCTTCCCAGCAGTTGATCGGTAAACATCCATCAACTCCACGGTACTCTGACTTACCAGCCAGCAACATGTTGACTCTCGGCACACTCATCTTCTTCGCCGTAGCGGCTGCCATCGCCCTCGTCGTGAAGACACTATCTAAACCGCAAAAGGAAAACCTTATTTCAAGAGCCATCCCCGCTGCTGCACCCCACTCAACCCCTCCCCTCAACATGGTACAAGTCAGACGACATCTACGAACTTGAGCGAAGAGCCATCTTCTCAAAGAAATGGATCCTGCTTACTCACAAGATGCGCTTTGACCAGACTGGCGCCTGGGTCCGTTACGCTGAAGCTGGTTTCGACTTCTTCCTTATCCGAAATGCAGAGGGTACCATCAGGGGCTTTCACAACATCTGCCGACATCGCGCTTTTCCCGTCGTTGTTAAGGATAATGGCCAGAATAACGTCCTGTCCTGCAAGTATCACGGCTGGTCCTACGGCATGAACGGTCAGCTTGCCAAGGCTCCCCTGTATCAGGATCTCCCTGGTTTTGATCGCTCCAAGAACGGTCTCTTCCCTCTTCACACTCACGTCGATGCCAAGGGCTTTGTCTGGATCAACATGGACGCTAAGGTTGTGCCTGAGAACCCATGGAGTGAGGAGCTCAGCCAGACAGCGAACCACGGATCTTTCAACTTTGAGGACTACAAATTTGACCACGTGAAGCAAGATACCAGCAGCTTCAACTGGAAGACATTGGCCGACAAGTCTTGCACTGGTAGCAACATCGATAACTTTGAGAACGCCGCTGAGAAGAAATCTGTTGTCAACGACTTCTTCTTCCCCAACGCCTCCATGACCCTCTCGTAAGTTCCCCACCAACTAAGTTGCAACGAGCAATGACTAACTAATCCAGTCCTCATTTCTTCTTCCTCTTGCGATGCGTCCCTACATCAGCCACAAAGTCCCAACTACAATATGAAGTCTACCGCCACAAGAATGCCAGCGAGTCCGACTTCAAGAAGGTCGAGGAGATTCTCCAGCAAACAGCCAGCGAGCAAGAAGCCCCTGCCGAGAAGAACCTCCGCGCCGGCGTCCTCGTTGACCAAACCCCTCTTCAGTTCCAGAACCAAGTGTACCAACTAGTCGAGCACCACCGCAAGCTCGAAGGTGTTGCTGGTCGTGAGATTCGACCCGCTCAGCAGATTCTTGACAAGTCTGCTACCAAGACTGAGCAAGACGAGAGTCTCTACTCTTCCTGCTCTGGGCTCTCATGTGGTAAAATAGCCAAGGATCTTGCTTGGTAATCGTGGAGTTTGTAAAAATAGAATTGGCGTATAGATGGAGTGGTTTTTGCATATAAGGTTACAGACGGTATAGAGAGAAGATCTATATCGGCAGCGTCTTGTAAATGGGTTCTTAGTTTAATAGCATAGTTATGACAATAATGCATAGCTCGATGAAGTATTAATCACGTCCTTCTATCTCTTCTTCTCGTGGCAGTCCTCCTGGCTGACGCAAACAGCACCAACCTCACACGTTCTAAGTTGCGAGCTAGACCTTTTGTTTGAGGTTAGACCTATCGCTGAAGACTTATACAACCGCATATCGCTACAAGGTTCGGCTGATGACTATGTATCTATGTAGTCTTTTCCAGTACAAAACCTTTGCAGGCCCAGCAAGCAACAACAAAATCCCTCTTCTCCGTCTGCATCTCGCCCGAGAACTCCAGCTTATCATCTCTCTCAACCGCAACAATCGTTCCATACTCATCAATCCACTCTGCGACCTCAGCCGAGTTCTCCTGCGCCGTCAACAGAAGCTTCTTCTTCCAATCATCAGAATCGCGGTATCCACGCTTATGCATGAGGGCCTGCATCCTGTCCTCTTCGACCTTGGTCAAGGCGCGCTTGATGGGAATCATATGGTAGAACTTGCATACCCGACCAGATTTCTCCATTACAATGTTTCCCTGGATGGTACCTCTCTTTTGGCCCCTGATAACAATGAGTGGCGTGGGGCCGAGACCAGCGGCGAAACTGAAAGGGATGTTCATCTTTTCGCCAGAGTAGAGCGTCAGATCATCATCGTACCTGATGAAAGCGTCGTTTCCTGTAGCCTCACCAAGGCGACGAACTTCGCTGGGTAGAAGTCGGTAGATTCGCAGCTGCCATGGATTTCCGGCTGAGTATTACGACTGGAGATGTGATATGTTGGCGTGGCTGGACTGGTTTCTGTTTCGTATACATAGCGGCCCTGAATGTTGAAGGACTGTTTGGTGGGAGAAATGGATGCTTGAGAGAAAAGAGGCGCCTCTAATCGGAGTGACAATGCATTGCGAGGAGCTTCTCCGGAAGAACTTGACTCGACAAGACTGGTCTGACTCATTTTAAAAGAGATTATTCTATGTAAAAACTTGGTTAAGTTGTGAAATAGGCAGATAAGTAAATTGACCTGACTTTGATGAACAAATGTTCATGTTTTATATTGCCCGTAATACGAAAACGTTCGAGCGCTGCACTGTAACCAGGCGTCGGAGATATCTTAACCATGCTGACTCGAGCCACACTGAACAAACAGCTACCCGCTTTGGGCAGGACGATTGGTTCAGCTCGAGAAATGCCTCAAGCTGACAGTAATCGCACATGTTTCAAACCAACACGCGCCATTAAAGAAAAGGATTTAATTGGCTAGCGCGGATGCGACGGCAATAAACTGATCCTTCGTGACCTCGTATCTGCAGAAATATCACTGCCTCTACTCTAGACCTTTGATTGCCAAGACATATCTTATATTCTCGGGACCGAAGCCAAACGGTAAAACCGTAAAATGCGATAAAGAAGATAATATTAGACTATTGTGGATAGATGTCTTGCTGATATTTGACAATGAGGAACAACTCCTACGTACTATAGCCTCACAGTCAGTCACCTCCGATGACGCAAATGGGCAGAGGGAACTTCGGCTACGTTGGTTGAGGGAATAACGCAGCCGTACCTCCATGCACTAAGCAAGTCTTTTTAAAGTATCAAGAGTAATATTTAACTTTATACAATCTTGGGATTGGTGCTAATGATGCTAGGCTTTCGGTAGATAATCTAGTTTGTGCGACTCGACTAGTGAAGTATATTTGGAGTACAAAGGCGGAAGAGCATTATATAATGCCTAAAAGTGGTGTCGGCTAACTATTTAACTGAGATCTAGAGCGACGACTTGTCGACCCTATCCTGCGCAGTAAGGACTCTTTCTTCGAATCCACTCTCCATATCGCCAAAGCACAATTGGCGCTACAAGACAAATCAAGATGGCTGTACTCGCGAGTAGGCCATTTCCCCATGCGATCCCAAGACTTTGATAGATAGCAGGCGCGAACAGAGGAAAGCTAAAGCCAGCCATAGTACGGACAAAAGCAGCTGCTCCCGTCGCACTAGCGGCATATCGCTCATAGGAGTCAATGATGTACGTCTGAGCACATTGGAACGACAGAATCAGTCCCGCAGAAAAGATTGCTGTCCCGACGTTTGGGATAACCCAGTGAAGTTTCAGATGTGCCGAGACCCCGTATAGAATGAGACCTGCTGGCGTGACAAGAGCGGTTGGGAACATCAGGGGTACGCGAAATTCAGGGCGCCCAGGGTGGTTATACCGAGTCTTGAGCATTGCGTAAACCTCCAGAGTGTTATTACAAGATCATAGGATGAGACGGAGTCAAGTACCTTGTCAATCAGGGGGCCAGACACCTGAAGCCCAATGACAAATCCAATACCAAGAGAGACATAGTTCAAACTGGCACGGCCAGGCTCTTGCTTATATTGCTGTTCCCAGACCATAGGGAAGGAAGCAAACCTTGCGATGGGTAAGTCGGTGACAGACGGATGCACGTCAAGAGTTCATACTCACACTAGATACATAAGACCATATAGATACGCCCTGTATAAGGCTGTGATCTGGATGGCTGGCTGGGTAAACAGCATCTTGAATGGCCTTTTCAAGTTGGTCAAAAGTAAAGAAACAAAAGATAGATCTCTCTGTTCAAACTCGGTACGGAGAAGTCCGTTGCCAGTTACCATACGAAGCCTCTTGGCCTTGACCTCAAGGATCTTAGGCGGGTAAGTCTCTTGCAAGAACAGGAACGCAAGGATCTGGACCACAGCATCAGTTATGGAGACTACCCAGAAGATCCAGCGCCAGTTGAGATGTTGGGTGAGGTAGCCAGCAGCTGGAAAGTTGTTAGTTTGAAGTACTTGTTGTTATTCGAGATGCCTTACCTATGGGTCCGACAGCAGGTCCCAAGAATGGGGCAAGACTGTAGATAGCCGTCGCAGTTCCTCGTTCCTCTTTTCTCCAGCAGTCGCTCAGCACACCACCACCAAGCTGGGCCCAAGATTAGTACTTAACAATAAGTGACAGAGGATTGGTAACCATACCGCCTGGGGTGCACTCCCACCAAGACCGCTCAAGAAACGAAAGACAAGCATCTGTTCCTTAGTTTTCGAGAATCCACATACAGTGTTGAAGATCAGATAGAACATGTTAGCAGCCTGAAGAACAACAACTCTTCCAAACATCTCTGACAGAGGAGCGAGCAAGAATGGGCCAATGGCATAAGCCAAAAGAAAGATGGACATGAGAAGATATGTCTCAAAGTCAGATGAGATCTGAAACTCTTTGGCCAGATCTGGCAAAGCTGGTGCTAACATGGTTGAAGAAACGGGGGAGATGAACGTGAAACATGAGACGAGAATTGTGGAGAGCCATTTCTTGCGGTTGGTCCAGTTGTGTGGATTAGAGGGATCATTGGGACCATCCCAGGTTACCTGACCATGTGTCAATTGTTATGGTGGCTAAAAGGTGCAGGGATAGGCAAATAATGATTGAGGTACGGCCAACCTACCAGGTTCGGGTCCTCATCTTGAGGTAAAAGAAGGGGTTCTGGGATTGGATGGCGCTCTAAATCTTCAGATGACTTTGCACATCGGTCTGAATGGCTCGCAACATCCGGGTCTTCCGCAAGAGACGCCAGTGGCTTTGGACGACTCGAACGGTTCGAGTCGTAGCTTATGTCGTGGTCAAGGTCACGTATCAGCCAAGGGTAATTCTCACGCGATTTCTCATAGTTGGCCAAGTCTTCGAGCATGGGACTCCAGGACCTCCAGAGAGAGGAGCGAGAGCCAGCTCTTGAGAGTGCTGGAGTGTTGGTTCTACTCATTGCTTGCGGGATAATAGCGAATGGGGCAGTGACAAAAGAAGCGAACGTTGTCTGGGGTAGGTGTATAGACCACAAACAGTGGTGATGGAACCAGAGAATGGGTAAGCGAGTGTATTTGATCTGTTGACTGTTTTTCTAAAAGAGCTAAGGTGCCCGAATATATATCTTCATATCTTTCCCAGATCTTCGACCAGGACAAGAGGTTGTTTAGTAACCAACGCTAAAGTCTACATAGATAAAGACACAGCCTGCATAAACTAAAGGAACAAATCGCCAGAACCGCGCCATACCACAGCATCCTGCTGGCCGTAAAAGACTGTGATGACTACACAGCCTGACTGCGTCACTGAGACTACTGCCCAAGACACTACACCGCTAGGCGTCTTTTCAGAATTGCTCGTATCGCTGATTGAGTGACTATAGTGAGTGACACTTGTTTCAGCTGTTGATTGTCCATGGTCGTCATTGGGGTGGCTTAGGAGTTTCGTTTTGACTTAGCTTGGTTGGTTTGCTGCCATCTCATTTGCTCAAGCGGCATCGCCAAGACCTGAAGTTGGAAATGGTATCGCGCATCATCACGCCACGAGATTCGGGATATTTCAAGATGCCGAATTAATCACCTGTGGCTCCTGGGCATCGGTAAGGCCCTAACTGTGAAGTGAAGTTTGCGCACGGGAACGAAGCGCACAGTTTCAGCAATATTGACTTCTCGTTGACTTTAGGGCTCACAAGCTATATCTTCAAAGCATATTGTGCAAACTCGTGAACGGAAAATAAGCTTCTGTGAACTCCCCGCCGCCAAAGATCTGCTCCAATGGCTTTTCTATAAATATGCCTCTTATGCATGGCGTGTCTCTCATTGATTGGCAGAAGCATGATTCACGAAACTTAGATAAGGGCCAAGCAATGACGGCTCCGGTAGCACGCAACCTTGATGACGATTAACTCGGCATTGCCCCAGTCAAGCCACGAGACCTCGAATTAAGCTTAAATTTTATCCCTGCACTCTGACATGCCAAACTCATAAGCGAGCTGCCCAGTGATGATCTCCTCAGCCCTGCGATGAATGACGCGTCCCTTATCTCGACTCGCCTGATTGATCTCTGAGGCAAATCTTAGTCTCAATGCATTCTATTTATGCCATGTGGCTTGGGTGGTCGCGTGACGCAAGCGCATTCCAGAAATGATGATCTGGGTGATGCTCGTTTCAAGACAGAGTGGCAGACGACCTGTTGCTATTCTGAGGCTTGTCTCTTCTGTGATGCAGGCTAGTGCGTATTTCTAGCCGAGGCGGAGTGGGAAGATGGGACGATTTACTAAATGAGATGGGTCAATTGGCAACCGAAACATGGCGATAGATAGTAAAGCATTAATGTATATAACGATGCCATATCCGGGCAGAGGAAGAAGCAATTCACAATACTCAATAGCCTCATCTTCACATTCGCTTCAAACACCATTAGCTGAGAAGCTTACATTCGCTACAACAAGCCTATCGTTTTATCTTATCAATCCCTCTTCTTCACAGTCTTCGTGGCTACGTGCTTAAGTCCTTTCACTCGAGCAGAATGACAATGGGCTCCACTGTCGCCACACCAAGTATGAGAGTCCTTGTCTGTCCATCTGGCTTCAAGGGCAGCCTTCAGCCCAGTGAGGCTGCAGACTGTATCGAAGCCGGCATCCTCGCTGTCGAACCTAACGCCTCCGTCCGCAAGGTTCCATTAGTTGACGGGGGTGAAGGTTTCACCCAGACCATTGTCACAGCTACAGGCGGTTCAATGCACCGCGTACACGTAGTTGGACCCATAGGAGAACAGGTCACGTCATTCTTTGGTCTCCTCGGTCGCAGACAAGATGCGCCAACCACGGCCGTCCTTGAAATGGCTGCTGCTGCCGGCCTGAGCTTAGTGCCGCCCAACAGTCGCAATCCAGGCAAGACAACAACCTTTGGTGTTGGCCAGCTGATCCTTGCTGCCCTTGATGCTGGAGCTACCCGCATTTTGGTTGGATGCGGTGACTCTGGGACGTGTGATGGTGGCGCGGGCATGCTTCAAGCTCTTGGTGCAAGACTGGTTGATGTCCAAGGACGCGTCCTCCCCTTGGCTGGTGGTGGCGAGTCACTCTTAGACCTTGGTTCGATCGACCTGAATGGAGTCGACGCGCGTGTCTTGAAAGCCAAAATTGACGTCGCTGTGAATTGGCATAACGTGCTCTGCGGACCAGGTGGTGTTGCAAATGTCTTTGGTCCCCAGAAAGGATCAACCCCAGAGCAGGCCGCTCGCCTTAGTCTCGCCATGGAAAAATTGGCAGACATTGCTACTGACATTCTTTGCGACAAAACCGTCCAAAGTGCTCCGGGAGGTGGTGCCTCAGGTGGTCTTGGAACGGGCTTGCGCTTGGTAGGAGCCACACTCAGACCCAGATACGAGGTCATCATGCAGTACATCAACTTGCACAGCATCTTTGACGACTGCGACCTTGTACTTACTGCAGAGGGGGCATCGACGATCAGACTCCGAGGGGAAAGATCCCCGCAGAAGTGGCCAGACTAGCAAAGAAACATGGACTTCCTGTGATTGCCATCGCTGGTACCATTGGCCAGGGCGCCAGAGTGAACTACGATATCGGGATTGATGCTTTCACATGCATTATTCAACGCCCGATGAGTCTCGACGATGCGGTTCTGGAAGCGGAGAAATTGACCCGGGAGAGTGCTGAGACTGTCATGAGAATTGTTATGGTTGGGCGGATGATAGGCAGGTCCACTTGACAAGACACGTGTTATCTGAGTCTGTTTATGATTTGACTTCATTATATTGAATTCTTGAGCGACTCCGCAACGGAACCTTATTGCTCAAGCAGTCTACCTGTCCAGTGTGATATACTTGTTGCTTATACTAGTAGCGGTTACCTCGATCTCAGACCCGTAGGGGAATGTGGAAGAGGATTTGCATTAAATGTAGTAATTAGTCAACTACTACGGTAGAATGCTTCTATTCGTAACTGAGATCTGTGGCTTAACCCTAGAGCCTAGACTCACGCAAGAGAAGTTAGCCTTTTCAGTCCAGGAAGTTGTTATAAGAGGACGTGTTGACAGGAGGTGCAGCAGAGCTGATGTATATAATACTTAGAACGCTAGAGATAAGCTGAGGTTCTTTTGAAAATGTAATAAAAGTCTAAGAGGAGAACTTTAAGTTCTCAGATATAGAAAAGCATAAATAACTGCGTCTCCCCTGATTATCCGTTCTCTTTCCTTTTCCTCACTACCAAATTCTACAACTTCCCTTTAAAAAACACCAACACACACCTATCTCACTCATCTTTTACGATACCATCATCTGCCAACATGTGCTGCGGCGGCTTCAGCAGGGGCGGAGGCGGCGGCGGCGGGGGATCTCCCTCCGTCAATAGTCTCGCTGCTGCCCGAGCTTCAGGTTCTACTCAGGGGTGGCACAAGCGACCATCCCGGCGCAAAAGCCAAAGGCTCAAAAGCATCAAGGTGGAAGCAAAGACAAGTGAGTTCAAACAGGCTCGCGACAAAGGTTTCGATCAAAGTTTCTTTGGAGCGTCAAACGGCTTCCGGAAGGGAAAGTCCAAGCAAAGGGCCAGCCGAGGCAGTGACACGAGCAGGCATGCCATGAATGGCTCAACCAGTTCCTGGTGACAGGTTGGTGCGAGGACTTTCAAAATGAACTTTGAGTTGAGTATACTGACTGACACCTTTAGTCTAGATTCAACGTTGCCTCACCTCACGGCGAAGACACCGGCACATTTCTTGTCTGGGGCCTCAGCCATTGCTAGGACTTTACGGCTTGGTATGCGGGATGAAGTGATGGAAATCTGATCTTCGACTGCGGAGGGGATATTTAGTTCGGAGAGGGCTACTTTCTTTGTTTTTCTTGGTGTTATTTGCCTTTGTGCCCTGGGTACTGAGTTCTCTTTTACCCTCTCAAATCTACTACAGTGTTTGACAATGCTTGCTTGAATGCTGGATTTGGAGTGGGAATTTACAGTTTTGAAGATAGAGTGTTTAGGTTTTCCCTTAGTTCAGGACACGAAAGGCAGGAGTATAATTAAATCTCTTATCTTTGATATAATTCCGTGAAGGAATATTATTTATGCCATATGTTTTGTAGGCCAGCTTTCTTACTTGACACATAAACCTTGTCCCCGTTAGGAAACACAACGAGAGCGTCTGGAGCCTGAATCACAGTGGCTTCCACCTGCAGCGGCTTTACAAGCATGCCTGATCTCCACTCGAGAGAAACAAGCCAACCTCCCATGGCCCTGACATGAGTCAACTTCCCACCAGCCCAAGACGACGGTAAGCTCGGAAGCAGATGTATCACTACGACCTGTCTTGACGGCTCAGACCTTAGCGTAGATTGGACCAGGCATTCCAAGATCCCAGCACATCCCCCAAAGTTTCCGTCAATCTGGAATGGAGGATGATTATCTAACATGTTTGGCAATGTTGATGTTTTCAACAACAGATCCATATGGTTTTCACAACCTTCTGAGTCTCGGAGACGAGCGTGAAGGTTCAGTAGCCATGCTCTGCTCCAGCCTGTATGACCTCCTCCGTGCTCTGCTCTCCTTGTAAGCACCCTCTTCGCGGCCTTGATCAGGAGCGGCGACGAGTCCATGCTGATAGAGTCGTCGGGATATAGTCCAAAGAGATGCGATACATGTCGGTGTCCTGGTTCAGCTTCTTTGTGGTTCTTCAGCCCCCATTCTTGTATGAGTCCATCTTTGTTCAGCGACATGGGCGGTAGCTTATCAAGGGCGGCGATGGCATCATTCCTCTGGGGATGATCTGGGTCAAGGATACTGATGCTCCAAAGAAAACTCTCAAACGCAATGCGCACAATTGTCATATCAATCACAGACCCTTCACAGAAGATTCCTGTCTCTCCTGACTGAGACACAAAGCTGTTTTCTGGGGACAAAGATGGATTGGTTACCAAGTATCTGCCGCAAGCAGATGGGATTAGAAAGTCAAGAAGGAACTGGACGCAGCCCTCGAGGATTGGAGCGATGCGACAGTGTAGCGTGGGCTCGTACTGATATATGAGCATCCTGACAACATCAGTACACAGCCAAGCTCCTCCGAGTGGCCAGATAGTAGCAGGCATCCACCGATCCTGAGGGTCTGTATCAGCCCATATGTCAGTGTTGTGATGAGCGCACCATCCCTTGCAGTTGTACATCATCTTGGCCGTTCTCTTGCCTCTTTCCGCCATGCGTTCGAGCAGGCTGATGAGTGGAATAGCACACTGGATGAGACTGCATGGGATGGCTGGCCAGTAGTTCATTTGGAGGTTGATATTGATGGTGAATTTAGATCCCCACGGTGGTGAAAACGATGGGTTCCATATTCCTTGTAATGTTGCCGGCAGAGCTTTTTCGGAGTTTCGACTTGACGAAATAAGCAGATATCGTCCATAGTTGTGATAAAGTGCCACCAGACCCGGGTCTCTGTTGCTGACGATTCTCTTGTTGGTTGGTAGATGGTTCGCGTCAGGGAATAACCGAAGGGACATGCGGCCAAAAAGGTTGGTATAGTCGCACCGATGGCGGCGTACGAGAGTTTCCCAAGGCCTCCGGAGAGCATCATCAACATTCAGAAGAGCCGATCTTTCGGGGTCCTCTTTTCTGAACGTGGTATGCGCCCCGATGGCAATAACACATTTTGTCGCATCAACAATCAGGCAATTTCCAACCGCCTTGACAGTCCCATTGCTAGGTTCGCAGGAAACTCCAAGGGCGAGAGATAAGCGATTGCTGTTTGCGCCACCAGGTGTTGCGTTGAGAATAATCCGTGAGTTTTGCGCGAAGATGCTGTCTAGGTACTCGTTTGTCTCTCCCTCATTCTCGCTCTGTCGATTCAAACGTAAAATGAAACGGCTCTTTTTGGATGCTTGGACTTGGATGGCAAGTACACTGTCAGGAAAGCTGGCAAGTATATCGCGACGATAAGATATACCGTTGCATTTATAACTGGTTGTGGCTTGAGAAGTGCTTAAGTCGAGATATCGTGTGTAATCGGTCACCTCACTCTCTTCGTGATCAAACTCAATCTTGCATTGACCCAATGGCTCATAGTGTCTCATGCTCGATGGCGTAGCAAAGAAGGCCTCTTTAACAAGATCTTCTGCCTCTTTGTGCTTCTCGTCTCTGATCAGTTGCCTCAGAGCAGCTAGATTCCGGTGCGCATCGCGTGGTGTTCTGTCCTGCGCGCCGCCATACCAAACAGAGTCCTCATTGAGTTGGAGCAGCTCGGTCGACGTTCGCCCGTAGACCATAGCTCCCAGCCGCCCGTTGCCAATGGGAAGAGCCTCAGACCACGAAGATGCGGGGGCGGCATAATGCAAGAGCATGCCTTTGTCTGTGTCACTTGACTCGCCTTTGTCCATTGTGGATGATGGCTGGATATGCGCGCCGTTTTGCCGCGACGAATTCATGGCGCTTGATGGTAGAAAAGGCGCATGGGATGATGATGCTGGGGCTAGACTAATTGATGAGGGGAAGTTTGGTGAATCTCTTCTGTTTCTTGTTTGCCGAGCAGGGCCGATTGATGATGGATTAGACCCGAAGAGGATGGTCAACCCCACAAACCCACGCGGACGGATCAACGGCCCATGGGGTAACGACAGACTCGCCGTTGCTATTGGAGGAATTATTATTTAAGTTGACGATTGTACCCACATGCCCCAGAGTCGAGAGTGGTTTAAAAATTGGAGGCAATTTAGCCGACATCGCACAGACTGCAGCTATCACATCACGTACATGCAGCATTAGGCCGTGATCAGAACCCACCAAAGAGAGGAAAGATAGTCCGGTGGTGGTGTGATCCCAAGTTTTTAGGATGCGGTCTACACTAGACCGCTTTGTCGACGGTTCTCGTGCCGCACTCGACTCGGAATAAATGGACTAACTACCTAGGTCGAAACAATCGCGGCACAGCAGGCATCCATTGGGCGTCATATAAAGACGATTTGAGATCTAGCGATAACATGTATCAGTTAATATTATTGTGCTCTTGACTTTGTAAGAGCACCACGATCTACAGAATATAGATATGCCTATCCAGGCACGAAGAGCCTCTTTCGAGCGCCACAACATCTACCAAGATGTCCAAGCTGATGCAAACAAGTCAGGCGTCGCTGTCGAAGAGGTCGTCGCAGCGCGAATCACCGAGGACCATCTGATCACCAAATCTAGGGAAGCTCTGTCCCTCAAGTCCAGAGCTGGCTTTCGCATCTTTCTCATCATGGTGACCATGGGATTTAACCAAGCTGCGTAGGGCTGCTGACTCATTAAACCTTTGATCAAGTTATGTTGACAATTGTGTAGATACGGTATCGACTGGGGCGTCATCAGCAGTATCAACTCCAACACCTATTGGCATGATTACTTTGGTTTCGAAAACAGCGGCTCGACACTCGGTGTCATCAACGCTCTCATGACCATTGGCAACTTTTGTGGCGCTCCATTCCTCAGTGTTGCTGATAAGATTGGCCGTCGCAGCGTCAACTTTCTCGGTTGCTTTCTCACCATCGTTGCTTCGCTCATTCAATGCTTCGCTCCGAATGTCAAGGTCTTTATGTTTGGCCGCTTTGTCCTTGGCTTTGGTACCGCGCTCTGCACGAGCTCGCAGTACATCGCAGAAGTTGCGCCTCCTCATATCCGTGGACAGTGAGTCTCTCCGATATCAGTCTCTGAACTGTCAAATAACACGTTGAACAGCATCGTTGGAATCTTTGGTGCCTTCTTCCAGGTCGGCTCTCTTGCCATTGTCGGTATCATGATGGGATTTACTCACTGGGAAAGCAACTGGAGCTGGAGAGTAGCGTTTCTTATCCAAGCCATCTTCCCTTTCTTTGTGTGCGTCACTATTTACTGGTTCTGCCCCGAATCACCGCGATACATGATCATGAAAGGCCAAAGAGAGAAGGCTCGCACCATGATCTCGAAGTACTTTACGTCCTCCGAAGACCCTAATCACCCATTCGTGGAGACCCTGATAGCTCAGATTGATGAGTCCATCGAGACTTCGGCGGTTGGATTCCGTGCCGTATGGGACTTTAGAGTCTTCTTCACAAAGGCTGTCGGCTTTCGAACGTTTGTCCTTCTCCTCTACTCGATCTTCCAGCAATGGAATGGTAAGCCTTGAACGCCGACTCATATTGTACTCTCTGACTCGCCATAGGTGGTGGCATCATTGGTCTCTACATGGACCCAGCGCTCCAAACTATTGGAATCACCAAGAAGCTTGATGTCTTGGGCATTACACTAGGTCTCACTGCCACCTACTTTGTGTTCACTCTCTTTGGTGCATACATTATCGAATATTTCCGCCGACGAACTCTGATTTTTGTTGGCTTGATATGCATCATAATTGCACAGACCGCTGTCACCATTACAAGTTGGCGGGTTAACGTGCAAGGAGACAGATACCTGTCCTATCTTACAGTGGTCTGGATCTACTGTTTCCAGGTCTGCAGTGCATCTTTTATAGCGACGATGCACAACTTGTACCCGGTAGAACTATTGTCTCTGCCTTTGAGAGCAAAGGGAATGGCACTATACACGATGTTCCAGGTTCGTTCTCACAATTGATTTTGAATCAAACACTAACAGTCACAGGGTGCTGCCGGCGTAGTCCACAATTACGGCATCTCAGTGGGTATCTCCAAGGTCGGATACAAGATTTGGGCCGTCTACATCGCCTACAACCTCATCCAGCTCATCGTGGCTTACTTCATCTTCCCCGAGACCGGAAAGCTCAATCTGGAAGAGATTGACCACATTTTTGAAACCAAGAATACTAACCCCACCAAGCTGAGTGTCAAGATTGCAGACGCCAAATGGGCTTCTATCAAGGAGGAAAAGAGGCGGGCACGTAACAATTCCCCGGTGGCTTGACAAAGGTCGTGTGAAACGAATGATTGCATGCATTCGGTCAGAATAATCGCGCAACTTCAATAATTTTTCTTGTCATCTGGCAACAGTCAACGATTTGTGCCCCAAATGCTCTCCGAGTAACAGTCTATTGATACGCGTATACGCACCTTGAACGATTCATCACGCGAAGGCAGATCAAGTCTAGTAGCATGCGTTTCGAATGTTCTCCTTCCGTTTCCAGCTGTAGTCCCCTGTATGCAGAGCTGGTGGACGATCTGCGCGGTGGATAAATGGGTAGACGGGCCGGTAAATACACAATACCTTGCCCTTGCACGCGGCTGAAGACATGATGTCTTTTCCCACAACGGATGCTCTTGAAGATCTCTCCCACAATCCGAACTGGCATCAGTTCCGTGACTTGGATCAAGCTCCTCCTTCAGCAAGTGGCTCGTTGTAGATTTTCAACCTGCGTCAGACAATCATTTTGATTCGTGGGTAAATCACCTTTGCCTCAATTATGCAGCTTCCCCACCCATTGCAGATGACTATTACTTGCCACTTTGCGAGTACTGAGCGTTGACCTGTGTCAACACTGCGCTTTACCTTAACTTGCCTATCTTCCTTTTCTTTAGCAGTGACAACATCAGCGGAAATGAGTGCTGAGCAATTTGACGAGTCCATTAGAGGTGCCTTGCCTCGTGACTTCACTTGGGGTTTTGCCACAGCGGCAGCCCAAGTTGAAGGTTCGTGGAACAAGGACGGCAAAGGCGTTTCGATATGGGATACCTTTGCTCATACTCCAGGCAAGGTCAAAGATGGCAGTACTGGTGACGATGCTGTCAAGTCTTATGATCTTTACAAGACTGATGTTGAGTGGCTTCGCAAGTACAATGTCACAGGTTATCGGTTCTCACTTTCATGGTCTCGAATCATCCCTAAGGGCGGAAAGGATGACCCCGTCAATGAGGAGGGTATATCATACTACGATCGCTTAATCGATGAGCTTCTCGCCAACAAAATCACACCTTTCGTCACTCTCTTTCATTGGGACATCCCTCAGACGTTGGAAGATCGTTATGGGGGAATGCTAGACAAGGATACATACACTCCCGACTTTATTCGGTATGCGCGGGTATGTTTTGAGCGGTTCGGGGACCGCGTCAAACACTGGATCACATACAATGAGCCTGGCGTCTATTCTCTCGCTGGTTATGCCGCTGGGGTACATGCTCCTGGTCGATCCAGTTTCCGTGACCGTAATGAAGAGGGGGACAGCAGCACAGAACCCTTCATCGTCAGTCACACGGAACTCGTGTCGCATGCATACGTTGCCGATATGTATAAGCGCGATTTTAAACCCAAGCAAAATGGAAGTATCATGATCACGCTTCATGGCAATTGGTCTGAGCCATGGGACGTTGATGACCCGCTAGACCAAGAAGCGGCGGAACGAGCTAGGGAGTTCGAGATCGCCTGGTTTGGCGACCCTTTGTACAAGACAGGGGATTACCCGGAGTCTATGCGTGCACAGCTGGGTGACCGTCTCCCAAGATTCACACCGGAAGAAAGCAAGCTTGTACTGGGAAGCTCAGAGTTCTATGGCATGAACTCGTACTCAGCCTTTACGTCCGTCATCGCGACGGGCCTGCTGATATTAATGATCATCTAGGCAACGTCGAGAAGCTTGATGAGAATAAGAAAGGTGAATGGCGGGGTCCCATGAGCGACACCTACTGGCTGCGAACCACGCCCTGGGGCTGGGCCAAGCTGCTCCGCTGGATCTGGAACCGCTATGGCATACCAATCTACATAACCGAGAATGGGACCACGGCACAGGGAGAGCATGAATGGAAGCCTGATGGCCCTGATGATGTTTTGGAAGATCTCTTTAGGGTTGACTTTTACAAGAGCTACCTCACAGAAGTCGCCAAAGCATCACAGGAAGGTGTTGTGATTAAATCATATTTTGGGTGGACCTTTACAGATAACTGGGAATGGGCCGCTGGTTTCTCGGACCGGTTTGGGGCAATATGGATCGATTTTGAGTCTGAAGATAAGACGAGGTATGCTAAGAGGTCTGGGTACTTCCTTGGGGCGTTTTTCAATCATCTCGTTCGTAAAGATTGAAATAATAATTATTTTAAGGTTGTAACCTAATCGCAGCAGGTGACCTGATTCCAAGTCAGATCCGCGAGTTGTTCTTCCTGACTGTATGCTAATTAGGTCTGGAAGCAATGTCTCCATTCCCTGTGGCTGGAATGTGGGGTCTATAGCGCCAAGAGTAAATATCTCCCTTGTAAGCCTTCAGCCAGCCACTTGTACGCCGGCACTTACTGACATTCTTACAACTGGACGACAAAGTCGTTAGTTAATATGTGTTCACTATGTGGTATGTCTCGAGACTTAGCCAGTATGACTAGATACTAATTCTCTCCAAGGCTATTATAAAAATTAGTATATCTCCAAATTTTACTGTTTGTGTGCATGCTTTAATTTATAAGATAAGACTTTTTGCTTGAAGCTTATATTAACAAAGTTCTACTTTGGCGCAAGCAGACAAGGCCATGCCTAAAGCATACTTCGACCTACAGACTTGCTTAATTTCGGTGAAACCGACCGGGCTTGATGGCCGGGCCTTTTAGGAGCTGAAAAGAACCATATAAAGATTACTTAGAGAATGTTACTAACAGATTTAGTTATAATCCCGTGCCTCGCTCTGCAGCTAGTCCCGTTACCTACTGCACAAGGATTAGACTAAAAACCTCACTGTCCAGTGATGCGACGACAATATCGATAAGAGAAAGGGCTAGACGCTCGGTTGCAATAACATCAAGGTCTAGACTCTTGGTGCTATAAGCCTGGTTTAGTAGTAAAAGGTAAATCAGAATATAAAATGCTTTTCATCTCTTTAAGTTAACACCATGCTCCTTCTTAAGATAAATTCTATATTTTGTTTATTTCATACGTAAAGCCTTTTAAAAATGGATTTACTAAAGAGAGTCTTAATACTCTTCTTAATTACTTCAGTATGCGCCATTCCCGCCATTGGCACACCTAGAGGAAGAGACATTCTGGAGCCAAGAGCAGGTATATAAGCACAGTCAGATTGAAGGAACTTGACTAATGTTCCTTTTTTGCGATAGGCCTATTTTGCCAAGCTTCAGATCCAGACAATAAAGCTTTCAAGAGTAATGCAGTTGCTGGATCTGCATTCTGCTCAACCTACATTCGACAGACTACAACTACCACCATAACTCCTACTTCAACTATTACTTCCACTCAGACCGCACTAGCAACAACTACGGCAACTGTATTCACTACCGTTTTGACTACATCCTCTATTAGCACCTTTACTACCTCAACAAAAAGAGGGTCAACTTTAATCACACTGACTAAAACTGCCCTTGTCACGGATACGATAACTGAGACATTTACAGCCCAGGCAACAAAGCGAGTTACTAACACAGTAATAAAAACAACGCCCATTACAGTTACATCTCACAGCAGCAAGACCGTCACCATAGCAGCTACAACGACTGCTACAATTAATATTAATACTACAGTTACAAAGCTTGTGACTAATGCTCTTACCAGTTTTATTACTGGCAAAACTATCCTTTGGGTGACGTAAGTATATACGATACACACTGATGTTTAAAGCTAATAATTACTTGTTTAGCACTACGTAAGTTTAAGCTGCGATGAATCTACGGAAGGGTGTAATTAACCATGAGTAGAGCATCTGCTCCAGTAGTGACCTCGGACCCAAGTATGTTTTTTCATTAATGGTAACTTATCTCATGACTTACAGGAATTTAGCTCCTATTTACTGCAAAATTCGAGGTTATGCCAAATCCTCCGAATATATTCTGTTCCAACAAAATCCCTTTCCCAACGTTGGCTTCTCTACCTGCAAGAGCTATTGCTTAGACCAACAGGACGACATTCCAGTTTACGGTTTTGGCTTTACTTCTACTGGTTGTTACTGCTATAACGAGCCAGTGTAAGTCGCTCTCTTTTGACCTTGTCTCTAATTGTTGGATTTATAACTAAACAATTTTAGATCTGATGCAATTGAGCCCAACAAGGAACTGGTGGCTATAAATTATGATATGTCCTGTGATTTTGCAGACCAGGTTAGTTAAAATATATGGAGACAGCCACCAGATGTTAACGTTTCTCGAGGATGACTCCCAGCCTGTCAAGCGGGAATTAAAGGAGCGTGCTGCCAAGACCACACCAGTGCCAAGCTTCTTGCCCAACAAAACGCCCAGTGTCGTCAGCAGTGCTTGTTCTTGCTTAATCACCAAACCTGCTGCTCGCCAGACCTTCAGCGTTTTTGCCAACCCTACGACTATCCAAGCTACAATGACAACTACCAAGGTGGTAACGATCAACAAGAAGAAGACTACTCTTTCTACCACACGCCAGACTGTTACCTCAACAGTTTTGACCACTTTGATAGCGACAGGAACTCAAAGTGTAACCAGAACTCAGCACACAACCAGTACTATTACCAGGCCGGTTACTGTCTTTATCACAAACTTTAACACAGTTACTGTAATACAGACTGTTACATCTTCTACAGTGAAGACTGATACTATTCCTGTTACCAAGGTTAATACTGTCCCATGGACTCGCCTTAGCACTATTCTTGTTACCAAGGGAGTCACCACTACGGTCGTGCGAACTGCCCCGACTCCGCAAACCGTCACGTCTACTGTTACGCAAGAAGGATCTATCAGTACTTATGTCCCCGAAATTACAATTTGGGGTACTGATGAGCCCGATTCCACGACCGAAGATGCCACAACTACACGTGCAATTATTCCTCCTCCAAATTCATCTTTTAGCGCGTCTGTGCAAACACCTATCACACCGTCAAGGTCGGGTACGTCTATGATCGCGGCTGCGACCACTCCAGGTTCGAGTGCTTCGACAACTACTCCTGGCTGGCAGCTTCTGGACAACAACGCTGCGGCTATCAGCATTGTTGCTGACGGCTCTGATCTCTACGAGCTCCATAGCTCTGGTTTCATCTGGCTCTACACAGGTACCCCTATTACCGGTTGGCGACTATTAGGCAACAAGGCTTCAACTACCAAGATTGCTGCCTCAAAGGGTAATCTCTACCAACTTCGCAATACTGGTGAGATTTTCAGGTATACCGGTACTCCAGTCACGGGTTGGCAGTTGGTCGACAACAACGATGCAGCTCTTGATATCGTAGCCAGCGACAACGACCTATACCAACTGCACGAATCGGGTTTCATCTATAAATACACGGGCACTCCTATAACCGGATGGCAACAGTTGGGCAATAGCAAGAATACCATGAGAATTGCCGCTTCCGGGGAAACCTCTACCGACTCGACAATGACGGCACTATCTTGAAGTATAATGGAGTACCTCTCACTGGATGGGATAAGTTGAGAGCCTCAAACTCAGGGATCAAGGACATTGTAGCACGCAATGCTGATCTCTATGAGCTTGACAATGATGGAAATATCTGGCAATATACTGGCGTTGCGATCACCGGCTGGAGGCAACTAGATAACAACTTTCGGACGACGCAGATTATTGCCGGAGCTGGAGGGTTCTATCAGCTTCATAACTGGGGGGCTATTTGGCAATATACCGGCACGCCTTTCACTGGCTGGAAGCTACTGGATGCAAACGCTACCTCCACCTACATTACGGCAGGAGACTCACTCTACCAGCTTCGCACCACTGGTTATATCTTCAAGTATAACGAATAGGTTCATAAATTGTGGGTTCAATGGTCAAGCTAGTACTCGGTATTGAACGTTGGGGTTCAGGTTGGTGTTCAATCTCGATCAGCAAAACACAGCCCAAGGCGTCAAAGGGGGTCAGTGGAGAAACACTCGCTCAAAGGAACCAGATTGACAGAGCAGGGACAGGGGGAGATTGGTTCCCATTCATTTGTAGCTAGACTGCTCGTTCAGCCATTCGTTAGATCACTTGTTACTAATCTCCTTAAACCTAACATATACGTTCAAAATATTAATTGCCAATCTGTATTGAAGGGCACCCATTCAGCGGTAACATCTTGAATCTGCAACCATTTTCGATACACATCTGCAGGGTAGGTAAAGTGGTGACGGGCACCGAGTGTGAGGAACGATGGCGCTACGCCACTGTATCTTAGCATCAATCATCAGCCGTGCATCCGATTACGCTGGCCTCTACAAGCTGCATCTAGTTAGACCATGCCAAACCAATAACACGTCGTCAGCGTAACAAATTTATTTCGACTGCTCAGAAATATCATGCCGTTATAGATCTACTCAAAAACAAAGAGACTGTATATTGTAATTTCATTGCCATGCCAGGTCGAGCCATAACTCGCCCAAAATTCAGTTCCTTCAATAGGTTCTTTTCAATGGTCCAATACTATGCTCGGTGTCGAACGCCACTCAATTCAATTAGTGAACAAGGCTTGCGCTTGGAATGCGTTTGCATTTGGCATCAAGTGTTCTGGACACAGTGACGCTCGCGACAAAAATTTGGACGCGTAAATAGGATATTATTTCCGGTCCAGCTCGGGCCCCCATCTTACTTTGGTCCACCCTCTAGAATCACGATAATGACTGATCTCTAAACGCGACTGGCTTCAGCGAAAAAGCAGAATGCTCATATCAGTCGGCATAGTGTGTTCATTGTCCCTGTCTCTTTTATGGCCGAGCACCTTATACTGACATCTTGACAGGCCATTCAAGCAGTGTTGTTGGGGTTATCACTCTTCACAGTTATTCTTCGATGCTGGACTAGACTTTACTATGAGAGAAAGAAGCTCTCTCTTTCTGAGTACTTTGCGTGTATGGGCTGGATCTTCGCTCTGGGATGGTTTATAACTTCGACACTCTCTATGGTCATTCTGGTTCGTCATCCCCCGGATAGAGATGGTCTTATCCCTAGTGTCAATTACCAGAAGGTAAGTGACTCTGAGAGCTATCGGCGGTACAAGCTCATTCGCCCTCGATTCCAGATAGTCTGGGTAGCCGAATACTTCTTCGATACAGGAATCTACTGGCCCAAACTCTCCATCCTCGCCTTCTATTGGTATCTTATACCGGATGTATTCCAATCCTTGAGAGTAACACTATACATAATCACGACATACCTAATTTCTTGCATGACAATATCAATCCTAATCAACACTCTGATAGCGAGGCCGATCTCGGATAATTGGTAAGACTGCCACAATCCAATCGATTGTATGAAAACTTTGGGTTAACTCCGCCAGGTCAGTTGAGAACCAGCTCAACTCCGCCTGGAACTCCCTGCCCAACTTTCTGACTCAGTGGTGCTTGAACTTTTCGACAGATCTAATATGCAAGTCGATCCCTGGGCTGAAAACTGTCACAAGAGATGAGAGTATACTGACAAAGGCCCAGTGTTCTGTTTCCCATTCTTCATTCTCAAACATCTGACTTTGCGCACTGAGCAGAAACTTGCCCTTGTCGGTGTCTTTTCCCTTGGTGCAATCACGATGTCAGCTAGTCTTGCCCGCTTCATCATCAGCAATGCAGCGGATTATCAGCTTGATTACCCATCTGGAAGTAGGTACACAATTCAAGGTTTTTGACAGATACTAACTGCCTTAAAGATGCCCTCTGCATGGCCGAAATGGCGACTGCAGTTATCGTTGTCTGTCTCCCTGGCCTCAAAAGATTAATCATGCGATCAAGAACACCTACCAACACGACGAGTCAGGGGTTCAACTCGAACCAGTCAAGCTCAGGCCACTCTTTCAACATGACGGCGTCGAAATCGAGAACTGCATCGCAGGCGTACGCGGAATGGGGTGTCATGGACGATGAGATTGAGCTGCCTGCTCATCCCCATCAATCCCATTTACCCGGAGAGCTAAAGGATGTGGGGAAACTACTGTAGCATCGTCTGCAATATGTAGGTAATCGCTACAAGCGATAACATTATATACTAAGAAGGACCTTTGCTATCAATCTGATGCATCGTAGAAGAGACATTCAAGTACGCCCATTTCGTCTCACCCTTTTCCTCATGGTGCTTTGGAATACAGAACCTGTCCATCCTTCTTGAATCCTGCGATTACGTTCTGTCCCTTGTCGCTAACAAGCCACTTGATAAACTCCGCTGCTTCTTTACCATTGGGTGCCTTTTCACTAATCAATGCATGAGCGGGATTCAACAATGGATCATCCGCCTTATCGGTGCCCGCTTTGTAAACAACAGTCTGATTTCTGAGGTCTGCATCAAGAGACAGGATGGTACCACGGTCGGTAATCGTGTACTCTTGGAGGATAATCGCAGCCGTCAGAGCCTGGATCGGGAACGCGATGTATTGATGGTACCAAGTTGAGTAGGCAGTCGCCCAAGGAACCTGTCCTATGCCGGCCCATAGCAGGGTCTCTTTGATGTTGGTAGCAGACTTGTCATAGCGGCTCAGGAACCGAACAGGTGGCTCAGTAGCAGGGCCTTCGGCAGCTTCGTGGAGATTCGCAAATATGGCCATTATATCATCACTTTTGGAGATATTTGCGGGATTCTCTTTGGGCCCGACGAGAAGGAAATGATCGCGGAAAGCGTAGTAGCTTGGACTTTTGGCAATGCCTTGTTTGATGGCAATCTCTTCCGCGGCTGGGTTGTACGTGATGCCAATGTCAGCCTCGCCTGTCTTGAGGTACTGAATGCTGTACGTGGTGTCGCTCTTGATCCACCCCACCTGGAATGGTTTCTCGCCATCTCCAACGCGGGTTTTAATATATGCATTCGCAAGCTCTGGTCATCTCCGTTAGCATGACCCTGCTTATTCGTATGGGGATTTTACCCTTGATCAACCCGCTTTGGCCTGCACCTCCGTTCGCAATTAGTAGCTTGATGGAATCATTCTTATTGTGGTCAAAGCCGCCTCCGTAGATCGCGTCGGGAGTTACTGCTAAACAGCTACTGACGAGAAGAGAGATGGCGAGTAAATAGGATTTCATGGTGGGTTCTTGATGAAGCTAACTGGAGGAGTAAGATGGAGGAAGAGGAAGATTCAGAAATCGAAACAAATCATAGAGGAAAGATTACAGTTATACCATTAGCAGGACTGGTAACTAGTAACGCCATGTAGGCTTGTTGAGATTATGATGTCTCGCTTCGACTGAGAATGTTGATTTGGTTGCCGTGCTACTGATAGTACTGTAGAAACGGGAAAGACATGGACGAATGCTTAGTGAAAATAATGCTTGAATACTCCTGTTGAGATCCTGGTAATTGATTGACGCGGCTGGAGTTAGGTTGACTAAAATCACAATCGATTGCCCATGAACAACAATTTATTAACTCTTGGCAACAGTAGTTACGCGAAAATGAGGTTTACTTTTCAGACCGCTCATCCCTGATCATTCCTATTTGACCGGCCAATCTATGGGAATGCGTGTAGGAATGTTAGCAAGAGACAGAAAATAGGTCTAGTTAAATTCTTGGGTATGTACGTCTCTTTCACGAGTTGCACATGCAATTATTCCCCACTTATCTTCCACGTGCGTTATTTAATTCCTTAATTCCATCTTCCAACATTTCATTTCTTAAAGACACCGACTCTGACCGGCAGCAATTTGCAGTCAACGGCAGAAATGATACCTCTGGCAGCCACAGTTCCTCCCTCCTTTCATGGTTTCCCCGATTTACCAGTAGAATTACGACTGAGAATCTGGCGCTACTCTTTTCTTTCCCGCTGCGTTGAACTCCATGCCCGCAGATCACATTACGCCGATAACTTCCAATACGGAGGTGTACCAAAATGGCAAAGTCGATGCTACAATCCCGCTGCACTGTCAGTGAATGTTGAGGCGAGATCGGCCGCGATGGACTATTATCGCGTTAAACTCCCCCTTGCAACGGTTGCCCCATATGAGCATGCTGGCGATGACATAAACGACCCAAATCACGTCTTGTACATTAACCCTACCGTCGACACAGTCGTTGTACTGGGTGATCTAGACTACAGCAGAATCTCACAGCTGCTGACTGGCTTGCGAGTCGGTGATTCGGAGGGAAAAGGTCTGCAAAGTTTTGCTGTTAGTGCCAGCTGGACCTATCATCAAGGAGCTGGTGACACAATCAGAATGTTAGTCAAACACATGTTTCCCGAACTAGAACAGATGATCGTGTTTATGTATGATGAAAAAATGCCTCCTGCGGACTGGGCTGGTGGAACCTGTGAGCTGCGAGATTGCAGCCATACAGACTACTATAAACGATATGCAATGGGGAGAGGCCAGCAAATGAGGGATGGTGATAAATGGATGGTGATTGGGAGGAAAGAGTTACGGGTCGTGGAGCTTTGTTTTAGGCATGGATGGTAGGTGACGTTGATTATTTGACATTCAAGCTCGAGACATCTCAACGAGATGTATCAAGCTAATCCACCCAACAAAAACAAGCTTCAGCTTTTGGAAGGCATGTAGCCCAGTGAAGACAAGTCTCCCAATTGCACACAGAATAAAAGACAGAGATAATTGTCATTTTTATGTGCTAGTAACGTTTTGCCAAATGTCATACTGCTGAAGTGACCCAGTCAGAGCCTCAATGTTCTCCTCTTTCGTCCCGTTGACATCAATCTGCAGCCATTAGTTCATATCCCTCATTAAAGTATAATCAAGTACCTACGGATACCAAGATACCACGTTTGCGATACTCTTCCTCGACTGGGACTGTCTCGAGCTCATACTCCTTGAAGCGCTTCTCAAACTTGTCTGCGCTGTCGTTGGTGTCTCTGGCCCGACCCAAATATCTGGCTCTGGCGTTTTCATTGGTGATCTGGAACGAGAGTACGAGATCTGGCTTGATCTCGAGGCTGACCCTGCCATCATCCCCTGGAGCGAGAGGCACCATGTCCTGGAAAGGCCATATCCCGAAGGAGTCCAATTGTTCGATGCATCGCGGATATCCGTCGATCAAGATACCCTTCACTTCGGATCCATTCCGGTTAATGACGTCGAGAATTTCGCGGTAAATGAAGGGGTTGAGATCCTCAGAGGTCAGGAAACCTTGATTGTCGAGCTTGCTCTGAATCTTTGCAGCGAGTTCTGTGGAGCGATTCACGCGCATCCAAGCACGAAGGCCATCACCAACAGAGTAGTGCACGAGGTTGTGTTTCTGCGCGAGATATGCCGACAGCGTTCCTTTCCCCGCACCGGGAGCCCCTAGAGCCTGGTTAGAAGTGGCGGCGGGAGAGATAAGTGGAGGGCAGGAATGAGTGTACCAATGATGAAGACGATGGCAAAGTCGCGGCTGTTGCCGCCCGATTTGGCCTGCAGCTTCATTGTGCTGTTGGTTTGGAGATGGTGGAGTTGGGCTGTCGCTGAGGCATTAATCTTATCGTGACACAGCCTCGTGTAGCACAAAGACAACCCAATTGACAGTGAATCATTACCAATCTACCAGAGATCGTAATAGCGTCACGTGCGGGGACATCATTGCCCCCGCTTCAGTTGACTTGAGAACCCTAATAAACCTACCTTCTGTGCATTATTTACTAGTCGAGAGGCGGTTCTTCATTACCCAAACAGTGAATAATTTGCTTCTCATCTTGATAATATCTCCAACCGAATATCGCGCTTCTTTCCCTTCTCGGTGAATTACACCTATTATATCGCTTTGTTATTGGTGTTGTCGGTGTTTTGGGTATTGGCTGGATCGTGTCTCGAAAGCAGCCCAATACAGTGGTTGCTAGACCTTCTCCCAAGGAGTTCACCAAGGAGTCTAATATTCCAGTGTCTGTCAACTATTTTCCTTCTCGAAAATGCAACTACACCTGCGGGTTCTGCTTCCATACCGATACCTCATCCTACGTCCTCCCGATTGATGAAGCAAAGCGCGGCTTGAAACTGTTGAGGGAAGCTGGTATGCGAAAGCTCAATATTGCTGGTGGCGAACCATTCCTCTACCCTCGTCTCTTGACCGAATTGCTCCAGTTTGGCAAGGAGGAACTTGGCCTCGAAAGTATCAGCATCGTGAGCAACGGCAGCAAAATTACAGAGAAATGGATGCGTGAGAATTGCCAATGGCTAGACATTCTTGCTATCTCATGTGATTCGTTCAATCCTGAGACGAACAAGAAGATCGGGCGGGGCGACGATGGAGGGAATGTGATCCGGCTCTTCCGCATTGCGGAATGGTGCAGGGAGTATGGCATCAAGTTCAAGTTAAACACGGTTGTCAACATCCACAATTGGAATGAGGACATGTCGGCTGAGATCGATGAACTCGCGCCCTTTCGATGGAAAGTGTTCCAGTGTCTACTGGTCGCCGGCGAGAATGAAGACGCGACCCGACTACGAGATGCGAGAACCTTTCTCGTGACCGACGAGCAATGGAAGACATTCTGCGACCGGCATAAACATCTTCCGTGCTACGTTCCAGAAGATACAAATGCCATGGCGAGCAGCTACTTGCTCCTGGATGAGTACATGTGCTTTTTGGACAAGGGCGAGGGCATGATGACGAAGAGCGAATCGATCTTGAAGGTCGGCGTTGAGAAGGCAATGAGTCAGGTTGTTTGGGACAAGGGATCTTTTCTTGATCGCGGCGGCATTTATGACTGGGGAAGATCCGATATGGCGAAGGAAAGTGGTTGCAGCAGCGGGAGTAATGAGAAGCTGCAGTGGTGATAGTCAATCGCGATAATATGCTCATTTGATGAGCTGGAGTCGACTTCGGAAAGGATGATAGTGTCGGAAACTGTATCAACACTGGTGGGTGTAAACACGAGCGAACAATAAATCTGATTCGTCCTCGCATAATCCTTCCTCAGTTGGTCTAGTGCTTCTCCCCAAAACGCGATTCCTTATCTGGTTTAAGCTTATCCTGTACCACATGACAACGCCTCCGCACTCGCATTGAGATATCGGCTTCGCCTATCATGCCAAACGCGGGGAGCAAGTTGGTATAAGTCACCAAAAACCCCTACCGAACTGTTATCTTGCACGACGCGGATCAAGTTATATAACTCGTATGACTTCACCACGTATTAATTAACCTTGGCTCTCGAGATAAATTCTCATTCACCCCTCCTATACCATCAACCTTTTCATTATGCACCGCGAAACAGATCAGCCGAGTCTCAAGTCACAAGATACCAAAGAGGTCTCGGAAATGCCTACCAAGACAGATCGAGATGCCGTTGAATGCGGATCGATTTCTCCTGGCGGTGTTACTGTCCAGACACTGAAGCCGTTCACAACATTATCTGCCCTTGGTATCGGCTATGGCACAACCAACACCGCCGTTGGCCTTCTTCTCGTCCTTGGAAGTACTCTTCCAATGGGTGGATCGCCTCTCTTCTTCTGGGGGTTCCTTGTCATGGCGGTTGTTGGTCTTGCAACAGCTACAACATTGGCAGAGCTCGCATCGGCCATGCCTCATCCCGGTGGACAGTATATATGGGTCAATCGTTTATCCCCGCCCCGATATCGTCGTTTCCTGTCATACACTATCGCTGTAGTCAGCTGGCTTGCCGCGGTTGCTACAGGCGCATCGGCGTGTCTCTCAGTGCCTACGGGCTTCTGTGCCATTATATCTCTACTGAACCCCAACTTTGTGTACAAGCGCTGGATGGGATTTGTTGGGTTTCAACTGCTGAATATCTTGACTGTCATCTGCGCCAGCTTTGAGCATGCCCTCCCACGAATCTCAAAGATTATGCTGCTCTTCAGCTGTCTGACCATTGGTGTTATCTTCATCACGCTGTTCGCCATGTCTGACAGTCACGCTTCTGCGAAGGACTACTTCACAACCTCGGTTAATATTTCAGGATGGCCAAAGGGAATTGCCTTCATCATTGGAATGAATGGGGCCAATTGGAGTTTCTCATGCCTCGACGTTGCCACTCACTTGGCTGAAGAAATGCCATCGCCCAGCACCGATATCCCCAAAGCTCTGATGTGGACTATCGTTGTTGGATTCGGCTCAGGGCTCTTGGTTGTGACATCGGTTCTCATCAACGTACCAACTATAGATGGAGCCGCGGACAACTCAGCTCTTTCTCTGTTCTACATGATTACCAAGAGCAAAGCGGCTGCTGTCGGCTTGTGGATTCCTGTTCTTATCACAACGGCTGGAGCAGTTTGGTCGATCCAGACATGGCAGTCCCGCCTTGCTTGGACCATCAGTCGCGAAGGTGGCTTTCCGTTGCATCGCCATCTCAGCAAACTTGCACCTGCTCCTTTTCATACCCCCATATGGTCATTGATCTGGTCCGCCTCTGGAACTGCCCTCTTCGGTTGCCTCTATCTCGGGTCGGATCTCGCCTTCAACTCTCTGATCTCAACGGGTCTCCTGCTCCAATACATTAGCTACAGTGTCCCTGTCGTATTAGTTCTTATGCAGGGACGCCGCAACTTCCAGCACGGCCCCTTCTGGTACCCCAAGCTCGGACTGATTGCTAACATTGTCATGTTGTCATGGACAATGGTGGCACTAGTTTTCTACTGCTTCCCTTACTACACACCTGTCACGGCTGTGCAGATGAATTATGCTTCCCCAGTCCTGGTCGGTATTGCTCTCTTATCTTTGTGTTTCTGGTTCTTCCACGCCAAGAAGAATTATGAAGTGAAGGAGATTTGGAATGCCTGAGGAGTGCATAGAGTAGATAATATTTAATTGAACGTTTTGTACACATACTTGCGCACATTTGTAGACATTTCGACCTCAACAATGTGGTCACTCATCACTGAACAATCTTAACGACTTGTAAAAACAGTTTTTCAATTAGTCAAGTACTGCAAAACCCACGAAACAACTGTAAAGCCTAATGTACAAGTCAATTCTATATCTCTTTCACTTCGCCTGACCGCGCTAAGTCATATGATCCGAGTTCTAGAGCTGGCTAGCACAGGCACTAAATAACTTATCGTAAAAAGCGGGGGAATCCACCAGCTTCATCTTGTAACATCTTCCCCTTTGCCACGTTCTTATCTCCCTTCAATCCTGCAAAACGCATTAGTTGAGTCACTGCGCTCCTTACGAAGAGTGATAATGCAGCAATCGAGCAAAATCTCGCACTCAAAGTCTCGCAATGGGTGTCTTAGGTGCAAAGCAAGAAAGGTAAGCACATCCAAAGAAATGCGCGTCCATCAGCTCACGTTTTGAGAGGTCAAATGCGATGAGCGCAAGCCTACTTGCACCCGTTGTGAGGATCAAAACTATGAATGTCCAGGATATGCACTGAATGTACGTTGGTCCCAAAAGCACCAAACGAGGCCCAACACTGGTGAGAACTCTTTACGTCAAAAGAAGGCAAAGAGTCGCATCAATGTTTCTTCCAACTCGGCAGCCGAAAGCTTTCACCAGATGAACGGATGGCTCGACCCCCATCTCAACTGGACTTTCTCATGCCAGCAGAGTTATTCAACATCGACAATTTATCGCAAGACCTCCTTGGGTCCGAATCCTCTCCGCGAATCAACAACAGCATACTGGATTCGCCCGGCGGGAACTTGACAGTCTGGGCTCTCCATGAAGACTCAGGGTCAACATTCAACATCGAGGAACCAACGGGACAGTTATTCGATGATTTAGCGAGCCACCCAATGTTTCAATCTCAGAACCCAATGCAGGAAGAACAATCTCTCGTCCAGGCTCACCCGCATCGTCGCATGTCCAACACCCCAACCACTCTATCTGAATACTTTTTCCGCGAAGTCATTACTCTTTACTGCTCTTGGGATAGTGAACTCAATGTCATGCGCAACATCATTGAGAAAATGTGGCAGTCTTCAGGAGTGCTCTATCATACCATTCAGAGCATGGCCGCCGCATGTTTATCGAAAGACTTTCCGCATCTACTACCGGTTGCCCGAGAGGAACGTTCACAAGCACTTCAACTTGTGAAGAATAGACCTCAAGAGGTAGAGAAACAGGTAATGCTGCTTGCATCTATGCTTCTTGGCCATACCTCAAGCTGGCTAAGCCCTCACAACCTTGCAACCGAGACCTTTCGAGCAAGCCAAAGCATTTTGGATGAGATTATCAGTGAGAACAGTAACAGCTCAGAGATGTCGTTTTTCAGAGACACCATGGACTACTGGGCTATGCTTCTGGTCTACCTCACAGATAAGAACGAACTGGGAGAGTACCATCGAGAGGAACGGATTGGACCCGCAAACTTAATGAAACCAATCGAACCACACCCCTACTCCGGCATTTCGCAAGATATGGTTCGCGCACTGACAGATACGGGGATACTCATATTTCAATACCGGAAACACATGTCTGCGATGAAATTCATGACTGAAAGAGATCTTGACGTCTTCAGAACTGCATTACGCGACGGAAGACGGCTGGAACGCACCTTTTAGCACACCAGGTGCCAAATGCAGTCCATACGAAGAACCCTGGTGATCCAAAGACACCACTGAAGCATTTGGAACTCATGGATGAAGCCTATCGATGTACAGGGCTGTTGCAGCTCTATCGAGTCTTTCCCGATCTTTTGAACGAACGATACTCCCCTTGGAATAAGGATCATATTTTACGACCATTACCAGCACAGCAAGTGCCGTCAAAGCAGGAGAGACAGCTGTGGCTGACACAATTTGCTCTGTATATCCTTGGCATCTTGGAGGAGATTCCATTTGAATCAAGAACTCGCAGTGCCCAGCCGTTCGTTATGGTTGCCATATCCGGTGAACTCAGGCAGAGCTCTCACAGGCATCAAGGATCTGAGGTCTCTATCGCAGACCCCAGGATGCTGAGCATTGATGGTGTGTCTATCGAAGTATCTCGGGCTCGGAAGTTTGTCAGCTCCCGTCTGTCTGCATATACACACATCTTGCCCTTGCGAAAGAGCCAAGTCATCTTGGAGCTCATTAATCAAGTTTGGTCGGCAATTGATAATGGACAGGAGGATGCTTACTGGTTGGATATTGCTTACGAGAAGAAATTGGGCACAATGATGGGGTAGTGTAATTGTAATTAGCGGCTCAGAGTCATGTCGAGGAGGTTCATGTTGCTATAGACTATTCTATTTCACTGCCCGACATCTCACAATTTTGCCTCCTTGGCACCGCCAGGGAGAGCGATCTTTGCAAACTTGAGCAGTGTTTGGTCAGCTGTGAGCTTGGTCTTTAGGCGTTCTTCTGTGACGAGAAACGCGCTAGGAAACCACTCGCTGACATCTTCGCCCAGCATCATTTTGACCAACGCCTCACCCGTCAGCCAGCACTTGTCCATCCCATAGCCGTTGAATCCTGCAGCTATCCACTGTCCATCGTCACCAACATTGCCAGTCAAAGACTCGGATATCTTGCCAAATATAGGTAGTCCATCTGCTGTATGTCCTTGAATGCCCGACCAAATGGATTCTATCTCTGAAACGGCTTCTGATCCCCAGCCGTTTAAGAATAATTTTGGCAAAACAGTGGAAAGTGCCTGCCTTGCTTCTTTAGGAACATAAGTATCATCTGCAGTCAGGACGTCCTTCATATAAGCCGTCTCGTTCCCGATCCAGATGCTCCCCGTCAGAGCATTTTGCTGCAAATAATAGAGCCCAGTGTCAAAGAAGCCAGTTTCGGCATCCAGGGTTGACTTGTGAGACAGGCTCCAAGATCTTGTTCCTTTGTATTTTGGGAACATCGGTCCCAACTTTTGAACTGACATTGTTCCTCGGAATGGATAAAGACCTCCGGCCAAGTTTGGCAGCAAGTGCGCCGCGTGCCCATTTGTACAATGGATGACCTTTTTGCTAGGATGCTCCCCCTTGGGGTAATTATGGTGTAGGGATATAGTCCCCGGGAGAACTCAACGCGAGTGACTGGTGTATTTGTCTCAATATTAAGTCGACCAGAGTACTTGTTCAACAAGCGTTCGTAAATACCAGTCAGCAGTCGATAGGGCCAAATTGCACCAGCTTTATGTTCAACAGCCCCAGATGCATTCTTGATGTTCCATCTCTGTAACATGTCAGACTTGATGTAACTCCATTCCAGCATGAACTGGGAACATACCTCTGGAACCTGGTCTCGTTCAATTATACTGTGATAAGCCCTGTGCTCTGGCACTTTGTCTTGGAAACCCAGAACCGAGCTCTTTGCAGAAGCCCATGTCTCGTCATCACCAACAGCCATGACCTTTAGGACATCTCGTATCTCGCACTCTTCTTGTAAAGCACTATCGAACTCCCTGACCAGTCTCATCAAATGCTCAATATTCATGATGCTGAAGCGAGTGATCTCCCTTGCCGCTTCCGTTCCATGTTGTTCAGCCAGAGGGCCGAATGTATGCCCAGATGCCGTGACAAGATGTCCCCCATTGCGTCCTGTTGCTCCACTGACCAGAGTGCGGGCCTCAAGCACCGTTACACTTGAGTTTGCTGCAGACGGGTGTTCTAGGAGTGCCTTTGTGACACTGCAACCAGTGATTCCGGAGCCAATCACCGCAAAATCAGTGAGCTCTGGAAGATCCCTCGACTGTATAGAGGCTAGAGATGGATGGGGAGGAACCTGCCAAGCTGACACTGTTGGATTTGGCCTGGGTAGTCCCGGGTCTTGACGAATTGCCTTGGAAACGTTGTTGAGGAACCGGGCTGTAGCTGAGTCTGGATTCTCGTCAGTAACTAGGCTCGTGTTCCGGGCTCAGGGACATACTGAGATACAGGTTCAGCTCGTCGTCCGAACCAGGCCGGATTTGGCTTTCAACCTGTGTCTTATCGGCTGCCATGTCTGCTGTTTTACTGTATCTAACTAAGTAGAAAGTGAGTAATCTCTCTATCTATATCACACTGGAAGAAGTTCGCCTTAGAACATAGAAGTGACTGCACCAGTTGAGGACAAGGTACCAAGGTACCGCTGCCTCATTGTCTGAGTCCGAGTTGAGATTGTGCCGACGCTGCGACTTACTGTGTTTGGAAAGTGTATGCGAGGGAGATAACGACAACGAAATGCGATTGGCGGGGTCAAGCATCTCCCCACTTGCAACAAGCCATGAATTTCCAACTAAGCTTAATCCGAGATAAGTCACAAAATAGCTTCCGTCTGAAGAAACATTGTGAGGGGTAATAATAAGTCATCCCTGCCTCAATCTCATTGTTAGTGAGTTGAATCCGGCGAACCTTCATGCGAAACCGGGGAAGCAAGTAATATCGATTCTTGACCATATTCCATACAAAGCACTTTTCTTCTACCGTTAGACTTTTCGATTCTAGTCACAGAGATACTTCAACATTTCTCAAGTCTACCAATACCCTTCTAGCTCACGGGTAACTAAGTCTCAAAATGGGGATTCATATCACCGACCTCAAAGAGGCAGACATTCCAGGAGCAGTGGAGGCAGTACAGTAAGTGTCAAACATATCGATTGGCTCTGTAATTGCTGACTCGACAGGCAAGCCTTTGTAGGAGATCCTTATAACGTGTGGGTTTACGACCAAGCAAAAGTGAGTGCAGAACAGCCGTCATGGAAGCTCTTACCAACAGTTCCAATTCTAACGGTTGGTTAAGTTCGACCGTCAGCGGAACTTTGAATCTCTTGCCATTCGAATGAGGTGGGGAATGCGCAACGGAATCTTTCACGTTGCCAAAGAAGAAAATAGCGATAAAGTACTGGGTGTTGCCATGTGGCTACGTCCCCAACCAGCAGATCAGCCACCGACATGGAATGACTGGTTCGAAAGCTGGAGGCTTTACTTTGGGCAAGTACGTATGAACTTATGGTACGGTCGGGGAGGTTTAAATGTCAAGGTATGTCAACCGAGATGCTGCCTAATTGAAGGAGTTGCTGACCAAGACCAGCGTTATTATATCTGGAAAGATGCCCAAGCCAGTGCCCAGTCAGCTCTGTGGAAGGACCCTCGAGGCTACTTCTTTCTGAATATCATGGTTGTTGTCCCCGAGGCTCAAGGCAAAGGAGTCGGTGCCAAGTTAATGAAAGCCGTCACAGACGAGGCCGACGCGAAAGACATGAGATGCTACTTGGAGTCAAGCCGTGATGTCCCTAACGTGGCTATTTACGGACGCCTAGGGTTCAAGTTCCAGAAGGAAATGATTTGCGATGATGACGGCGACGCGATCAAGTTATTCACAATGATAAGGGAACCACACGCTGAGCCATCCAATGGGAGGTAGACCTCAAATGTATAAATAACAAAACTAAATAGGAAATAGCCTTTCGATACAGCATAGCCAAGTCTTTTATTGTTTTACTTCTGTTCCTCAATCCAGGGTGTCCAAAAAGGATCGCAGGGCCTCCATCTCATCAGTCTGGATCGCGGAGAAACCAGCTCGGAGCAGTCGGCCCCAAACCGCGCCAGGGTCCTCCAATGCAGCGCTGTCAGTGAAGCCTGGAGAGGCGACACTATCCAGAGTATTGACCCAAAGGGTGATTTTGGCGTCATGGAAGTGCTGTTTCATTGCATCGACCTGTGAGATATCCCGAAACGAGGCTTCGCAGATTAATGGCTTCAGCTCGAGAGCAAGCTTGGCCTGTTCTCGCCAGTTATCATGCTCGAGATGAGTGCGTGCAATGAATGCAACGCCATGTATGGTGATGTTGGTTTTGATCCAGGCTAGGTCATCCTGCGTCCTTAAATCAGCCCAGAAATCAACCTGCTTTGCGACGCCCATCTTCTGTGCATACGCCAGCACTTCTGGGATGACATGACGATGCTTGATGTCGAGGTGGATGTAAATCTTATTGCGTGTGAGTTCAAAGACATCACGTAAGCTGGGCACCTTCTCCTCGGTGAATGGATTGTTGGGGCCTCCATCGCGGTTCCTGAGTGGAAGCGATATCAGGTCTTCCAAGGTCAACTCCTCTGGCTTCCTATCGACTCCAGTCATTCGATCCAGGGTTATATCATGGAGTAGTACAAACTCGCCGTCAGAGGTACGGCGTACGTCTATCTCAACAATATTGTAACCAGATTCTATGGCGCGTCGGATGGAAAGCAAGCTGTTCTCAGGAGCTTCGGTCCATAAGCCACGGTGGGCGACAATTGCACACTGGCGATGAGGATCGGCGACATATTCGGAATAGTTCATCTGTGTTGCGTCCATCTCATCACGGTTCCCTGATAAGTCAAATGAGATTCAGGCAGAAGAAGTCGGTGAGGTCGTGAAAGGAATGCAAATGGTTGTTTATTGGTGGCTTGCTATCTAACTTTGTGCCGTCGTACTCGTGGTGGGTCCTTGAAGACCAAGCAAGGCTGGCCCTGCCTGCGTCTTGTAAATGTTAACCTCAACCACTCAAGCAAAGACTTACAATTCCCTAAATATATATCAGTCCTTCTTTCACGCTTATATACCATATATGTGTCAACTAAATAGGTTGATCCCATTGCAAATCACACCAGGAACGGGGAATGCCTGATCAACACGATGTGAGTGACGATGTTTCTTTCAGATCTAAGTGGAATGACCAAGGCCCTCTCGGGAAGAACAAAGCGGAAAGTGCTATTACGGCAATAGTTATCAAGTGTTGGTGTAGAAAGAAACGCTTCATGGATGCAGCATGCTAAATGACGCTTATTATATTCTAAGTGCGAGCATAACACAAGAGGCGAAAAGTCCTCTGCAACACAAAACTAGGTCTGTACCGGAGTCATGGTCTAAGATTCCTTCTTGGAAGCAGCGGCGGCAGCGGCAACTCTCCTCTTCTTAGCCATGGTGTTGAAGAAAGTTCCAAGGCAGAACCCAACCAAGCTGAAGAAAGGCGCCCATGCCTCTTTGGGTACGAACAAGGTTGCAATGGTGATCAAGACCGGGTGCATGGCGCACATAGCTTTTGTCATGGGCACCAAGCCGGCGCGAACTGCAGCTCGAGCCTGTTCAGTTGTGCGCGCGCCAGCAATGACAGCCATCGATGCAAGATAGACAGTATTTTGAATGGGGAAGAACTGTAGTAAGTCAGGTAAGGAGCTAACAGCTATTGGTGGCGACAGGATAATCTACATACCAAGAGCATAGTGATGAGGTTTTGTAAGACTACTCGTCCTGGGAGACTTCGTTGTAGAGTCGTGTTGAGAAAGTGGGTCAGTGGTGCCGCGATACACGCACCATAAAACGCCATTTGGGGGACACGGGCAGTAATTGTTGGGCCGTGGCCAGGGAGCCCGTAGGCAAACCACGATGCTGTAATCTCGGTCAAGGCTGACAAAGACCCTTGAGTGAGCATCTTTGTCCTCAGTGGCTTTGACTGTAATTGTTTGAGATATGCCTATGTTGGATATGTCAGCGTTATCTACAAACATGCAAAGTACCCAAGCATACACCCAGCAGCGCCTTGGCGTCAATTGTAGATTTGCCATTTGGCGAGTGCGTTAGAGATGACATTTTGTTGGCGTGGCGCGACTTGTCTCCGGGGCGCAAGTGGGTGTGAGGCTGGATAAGATAGAGGCAATTGATGAGAAGTGTGAAGTTGTCCTTGTTTGATGACGGATAGGAGAAAATTAATGATGCCTGAGGCTGAACATTGTCCCTGATTAGCCGTGCACATCAGCCGGCGCCTCGGTCCCAGCTCCCCAGTCCCGCTTCCCCCTCTTATCGGAAGATTACTGGGGAATAACAGGAGAAACATACTTATTTCCAGCTAACCTAGACCTGAAATCTAAACCGCAATGCTGGAAATATCTCAAGGCCTTATTAAAATACTAGCTGCCGAGCTGAAATATTTAAACGCTATGTATATATAAAGAAAGGTATACCCATATTGCAGAAGCCCAAACAGGTACAAGAGCCGCAATGAAAACCATGCAATTAATTGAGAATGCCAGAGGTTCAACTCTCGGCCTCATCAGCACAGATTCGAATTATTAAGCAGATAAATTCGGTAACAAACGCGAGCATATCCGGGCTCGTTAGGAACCTGTTGTTCAAGAGCGCAGTTAGCAGACTTACTAAGATGGCGCCCTTGGTTCTGAATTTAAGGATTTCCGAGCGTCTTGAATTATAGTACACAGCATCTGGTGTGAAGTGACTACTTGGCATTCATTCTGTTCAAGTCAAGACGAACCGCTCCAACTGCAAGGATCAGGGAATCGGGGTAAACACCACATCTGGACTTGCCGCCGTGCAGGAACGTGGCATGCTTGCTGTTTAAGGCGTTGGTTTACGAAACTTGGTGCCCATGAATGCATGTGAGTATGCCGATCTTCCTTCGCCACCTATCAGCATGATGATCAGTCTTGTTAGCTACCTCGGGGAACAAGAGAACATGAGAACTCAATATAAGGTATAGAAATAAGCTCAGTAAGAGGTATCTTAATCTTATACCAAGTTACCTCAATCTTGTCATCAGCTAGGAACTTAGTTCCGAATTTCCGAATTCTCTTCCCTTCCCCAAGCCACCTATTCCGAATGCACTGGCTTAGCTACCCCTCATTACAGTGGTCACGCAGGAGCAACGCTGTTCAGAATGGGGGTGACATTAAGATTTGCTCGTCAACAATACGTTGAGAAACACTGGCATACCGCAAACCCCACAGCAACGGACATACATACTACCGGCATTGGTCCTTTCGCTTAATGACCGATCAATTACTAAACCATGCGCCAACAAATGCACTATCATGCCGATTTGCCGGGTGGCACGCCAGTAGCCAATATGAGGGTCGAGACCACGCGGGAAGAGTTGGAGTCTCCCCACGATTGGTGGGCATTACGCATGCTTCCCCATGGGGGAGCCAGGGTGCGGGGAAGAGGCTTCCCTCACACGGATTACCGGCATCCTAGACCAGCAAATATCAGGAACTGATTACACCTGGTTGGCTTGCTATAACCAAGGTTATCTTAAATGGGAGCTGTCTAGCTCACCCCCAGGTGAGTCGTGAGGGGAAAGTAGCTCTGAAAGTCGGTAAAAGCATCGGCAGTTACATCGCTTCCATATTTAATATGCAAGCCTTGCATATATGTGAGTAGATGTTAAATACAGCATGTCAGCAGTCTGATCCTGGTTTAACAGCCTACCGACATAGCAGTGAAAGAACGGGGACAGCAGTATCATCATGGAGATGAATTCCAATAATGAGGTATATCATTTGCAAACATTGATCGCAGCATGCATGCTAATGGAGATCGCAGGAGATCCATGCCATCGAGGCAGAGCTCCATACCGAGATTCTCCCTGGCACAGAGATTATGAGAGATGTCGCTTCGCATCATTTTGTCAAGGACCGCTCGGGCTCCAATCGTGTCCTTATTCCTCAACCTTCAGACGACCCAGCTGACCCTCTCAATTGGTCACTCAAGTGGAAAATGCTAGCGATCACTGGAGCCAGCATGACCTCTTTCTTCCAAGGATTCGGGCCACTTGCGCTTGCACCTATGTTTGGGGATTATATTGAAGCATTTCACAGCACTCTAGCAGATGTTGTGCAGTTCACTGGAGTCTGTATCCTGGTTCTTGGTTTCAGCAACTTCATATGGTACGTTGGTGGCACCCATGCCAAGAGGGCCTTTTTCAAACGGGGACAAATCACTAAGAAATGCCAACAGGGTTCCATTAAGCACCTCATTCGGCAGGAGACCGGTATACATTGTGTCTAACCTGATCTGCTTGGCCTCTATGATTTGGAGAGCTCGCGCGCAGACATATGGCAGTTTCATGGGAGCTTGTGTGTACGTATTCAGCAGCAACAGTTGGCATGACAATTTCTGACTATGATACAGGTTGAATGGTATTGGCGCTGGTCCGGCAGAGTCAATCCAACCTGCCGTCATTGCTGGTAAGCCATCACACTGAACATGTTGAGGTGTCCATATCTGATTGCTTGCTAGACATCTTCTTCTTACACGACAGAGGCAAGTGGAACACCTTATACTGGGTCGTATACATGGGTTCTCTCATGATTGGCCCCATCATCGGCGGCTCCATGGCTCTCCACGTTGGCTGGCGCAACTTCTGGTGGTTCAACGTGGCCCTAGGTGCAGTTGTGGTGATCTACACCATCTTACTATTCCCAGAGACCAAGTTTGTCTTTCGCATCCCCTTGAATACGCTGAATCATAACTAACAACGATCAGGTGGCACCGCCCTCATCCGAATGAGATCATCGAGCAGACCCGAGCGAACGAGAAGATGGAGGGTTCGGCCAATGCTAGCCACGCCGAGGCCTCCAGACCTAATAGTGATGGCATAACAGAGCAAGCTATCAGCGCCGAAAAAGAGGGAACAACTCCGGAAGGATTTGCCGATCTATCAACAAGCGAGACGGCTGCAAGAGATCCATATCTCGGGCGAGGAAAGCCTGCAAAGTGGCAGTTCCGGTTCTTCCAACCCAACCCGCATCCTTTCAAGGCTATCCTTTTGGACCTATGGATCCCCTGGAAATTGTTCGCATTTCCCATCGTTCAATTTGCCAGCTTCGTCGTCTCTTGGAGCTGCTCTTCTTTCCTCACCATCAATCTAACCCAAAGCCAAGTCCTTGCCGCGCCGCCTTACAACTTCTCTACTCAGACCATTGGCTTTACCAATTTTGCTATCTTTGCTGGAGCCTTGATCGGTCTTGCCACTGGTGGTCCTCTGTCTGACTGGGTGGCTGCCAAGCTCACTGCAAGGAACAACGGTGTTCGTGAGCCTGAGATGAGATTAGTTGCCATGATCCCATTCGTTCTTATTATGTACCTTGGCAATATCATTGTCTCAGTTGGGTACGAGAACCATTGGCCATGGGAAGTCATTGTGCTTATTGGATATTCTTGTGCCGGAATCCAAGTTGCAGCCCTTCCCAGCATCTCAAGCACATATGCTGTTGATAGTTACAAGCCTGTTGCTGGCAGCTTGTTTGTCAGCATCACAGTCAACAAAAATGTCTGGGGTTATGGATTTAGTAAATTCATTACGCCTTGGAGTATGAAGGCTGGGTGAGTGATCTACCAGTTTCTTTAATCGAACTCTTACTAATTCTTGCAGATTTATCCCACCTATCATGACCAACGGAAGCTTGGTTTTCCTCTGGTGTTTGTTCGGTGTTGTGTTCTACTACTACGGCAAGACATTCCGTCGTTGGACCAGGAACAGCAGTGTCCATAGGCTTTAGTTCTTTAGCAGACCTTGTAGTATTATTTAATAGGCATTCTATTTAAGTAACAATAACTAAATAAGGCTTTCAGACACTATATATCTTAAGAATCATTGTATATACAGATTTATTAAAGACAGTATAAAGGTCGATGCTTCTCTACAACTCCCCGTGCAGTGAAATGAGCGATCCAGTTAGGCAGTTGAATCCAATAGACCTAACTTAGCCACTCCTGAAAATAGACCAATAAAAGTCCCCAAAGCACCGGACACCAGATGATCGTTGCCATCTTACCTAAGCTCGATTCCCCTTATCTAATATAAGCCACCAACATAAATTAGTCTCACCTCAGCCATTTCTTCTTCGCCAATTCAGGGTCTCTGGAAACCTCATTTGAGAACATTACCAGATAAACAAGCACTCCAGTTGTACAATGAGACAAAAGCACTTTTCGGAGAGAAGCAAGACAGGATGCATGACTTGTAGGCAACGACATATGCGATGCGATGAAGACCGCCCAAATTGGTACGTTATCTCTCTTCCCCTTGGGTTTCAGGGCGATTGGGCATTTATTACGGTCTACGAATCTTGCACCCAGTCCAACGCTCACAGCCTTTAATGAAAATTTTTAAATTTAATCTTTCATATTAGCTTCAATTGCACGAGTGCATCTCATGTTTGCATTTACGAGCCTACAAAAATCCCCAGGCGAGAAAAAACGGCCTCAAAACAACCGGGTGAAATCGCACCTTGGTCAATACATCAACACAGCACCTCGTTGCAGATAGCGAGTGTAGCGACTGCAGAAACGTCTAAAAGGTCGAGAGGTAGTCACTTGTTGTCGCACCGACCTTCGACCCTGGGTACACTCTACGTGTTTCCGATTGAGATGCCGCTTAAGTCTAAACATCTGCTACAGTATTGTAAGTACTCGATACCGCCATTTGCCGATCTCACGCTCTCTATGTTTCTAAATACCTTTCCCTAGTCTCTCAGCTCCCGCCTGTTTCCGATGAATTGCTACAGTGTTCTTCGAGTAAAAGGTGAGACAGAGGCTGTCAAGGAAGATCTAAGATACGTTGTGCTTATGTGATATCAGCATAGTAACTGCGATCAATAGCCCATGTGGCCTGCGAAATATCCTTATGATTGCCGCATTTCGACACGCATGGAACTACAGCCGTCTGGGCACTTTTAAGCAGACATTTCTATACCACAAAGCGCAGTCCATGCGCTTAGTGAATGAACAGCTGCGCCCTTCCGCCTTCGTCCCATTTTGCGCTGATCATATTATCACGCTCTGTTTTTCGGAGGTTCGAACTATCCTTAAGTTCATCTCAAGGGACGATTTAAATAACGTGGTTGCAGTGCACCTTTGGCAATTTTGAGGCTGCCGATACGCATCTTATGGGGATGTTGTCGTATATGGAGACTCGGGGAAACCCCAAGGACGAGCAAGAAGCAATTGCCCATGAACTTTGCGACCGGTATTTCATCGTGTAAGTGAGGAATTAAAGATCCATGGTAGGTTCTGATTTGTTTCACAGCGCATATAACATGATTCAAGGTCTTAAGAAGAGCAGGGTGGACGATTACCTTGCGTCACCTGCTGGCGCCGCATATAACTCTCGGTGTCAACTAAGTCCCCAAGAGCTAGAACAACTTATTCCTGAATGGCATTCATATGAAGCGAACGGTGCTGGACTATGTCTTGAGGCGATGAGCCTTCTTCCCAGCTTTTTCGCTTCATCAGCGGCATGCCCGAAGCTTAACCCTGTCAACCCATCCCGCGTCATTAGTTGCCTCAAAGGCATCACTCGTATTTTTGAGATGAGAAGCTCTTGCAAGCGCGGTATCTCACATGAGGCTTCGCCGTATGAGCTCTGGGACCATGGAGACTCTTCCAGGCTTTTTTCTGCAGTCGTTGAAGCTCATATCGAGTCATGCTCACCAGTGCCCGCTGTCACCAATGGGCCTCGTGCGTATCTGCAGTCTTCATGGACTGGGATCATCGTCACGTCGAAATGTATCTGAACAGCGTATTGGATGTTTGGAATTCTGGGCAACCTGAGCAAGATCAGTTGCTCCACTACATCCTGCGGTCTAGCTTACAGGATTTAAAGACATGTTTCGCAGGATCAGATATGCACAGCCCTTTATCGAGGGAGTTGATATTCTGGAAATTGTTTGTTTCGGCCTTTCATCTTGCTCGTGCTAGGTTAGAAGGGTGCAAGGCGTGGACTGATAGCCTGAACCTCGAGTTCAAACGTATGATACGGTCTATGGCAAGGGAAATGAATATGCTGTCATGGCAAGACGCAAGGACTAGGCTTGCTCACATAGTTTGGCCAGCGGACTTTAACCGGAAAGATCTGGCGAAGGCTTTATGGGACGAGACAATGGCGAACCAAGTTGGGGGACTATAAAAGTGATATCAAGTCTATTTATGTTGAGGAATGGCGATTCTGGACAAGCCTTTTTAAATGCAAATAATTAGTTTTTTCCTTATTGATATAAATAGCAGGTGTGCGTTTGCGCCTAAGATATCATACAGCTATTAATCAGAACTCAGAGGAGCAACCTCTTAGCAAGCCAGAGAGAACGAGGTAAAAGTGTCTCCTGTAGGGTCAGTTGAGCTACGAGTAGTAAGGTCTTTATATTCCAGATGACTGTTATCAATATCCAGACTAGGATTTCCACCATTCATGGCAACCATCACGCTCACCCCCGACGATAACACTCTAAACATTAGCCTGATCGCAGTGACCTAACTACAGTATGTCCTGCATTTATGCTCATCGAAGCTAAAGATCAATTAATCGTCGCAGATACAATAGTCAGAGGGGAGGCAGCATCCAGTCTTATCTAGATGATGCGCCTTCTTTTTGGCTTTATAGGTGCGCCTTCTACCGTGGTCAACTGAAACAGCCTTGGCACTCTGAATAATTTGTTTTCGCACCTTGCTGGATATGGAACTATCTAATAATATCTGGATGATAATTTAGTAAACGTTACATGGCTAGCGCTATACCGCTTCTGGACGGTTAGACGGCTAGTGTTTAGCGCCAATATCGGTTTGGGGGCCGCTGAGTTGGTCTACATCTCTTACAGCCAATGACTCCAGCTTCCGCCCTGTTCTCTTACATGGTTGGAATTGAGTGACATCTGAAGTCTCTCTGATACGCTGGAGATGTCAGCCGTTGACGAAAATCCTGCTTCCTGCTGGAAGTAATTTAGTAACTTGAGGGCAATGCTGCTGAGAGGCGGTATGGAAATTGCATAAAGTCGTGTCTGAGGAGAGACCAGTGATTGTAACCACTCTCAACTACTACAACTTTCAGCATGGTCAACATCACTTGCGCCGCTCGAGAGGCCATTTTGGCATATAGTGGTCTTATCGCCCTTGGTGGAGATTACACCTACCCTCTTTCTGACCTTTCTCTCAAAGTCTCGTCCTTTTTCCTCCCAAATTACACTTCCTTTACTCTGGGAAAACCCAACATATCACCGAATCAATCTGTGGTTGCTGAGAACTTCGCTCTTCTGTATACTGATTGGAGGGACAATGGCCCAGGCACGCATGTGACTGTGGACGATTATCGCGTCGAAGTGGTATCGAATGAATCTGCCGTGTGTTGGTTGACCTACCGTATCTCACCTGATGACGAAAGATTGGAGGGGTGGGAGTGGACCAATGTTTACGGGTTTCGAATTTGGAAAGGGTTGGCTAATGGGCTGAGTGGTGGTTGGGAGTTTGCCATTGGAGATGAGGAGCATCAGCAATACGAGGCAAGGTTTGGAAAGTAGTCGCGCAAAATCAGCTCATGCATGCATCGATCAAACTTGGCAAGTGTTAGATCGGCTTTGACAGTGTGTTCTATTTTTGTTTGCCTGCAACTATCCTGTAATAAGGTGTCATCTCATAATAAATCAAAGCAACCCTGGCCTCTAAACCCAGCGTCTTGAGGTGTAGAGCGGCTGGCTTGACCCTCTTGGAGGCAGATCAGACTTTTTCAGGACAGATAGGCGGCTAGTTCACTAGCGCTTATGTCTTTCAGGTAATTTCAAGGCAGGCGTGCAGGATATGATTATGATTGGATTCACGCGTTTCACCACTGCGAAGAACTTTTGTTTAATGCCCGACAAATCACGTACTTATAAACACAAGCCGAAATCTTCATTGATACTACGGTACCTGTGCCCCTGGCCCTGAAGGCTATGTGATGTCATAGCCTATAGGTTTTTTAATCATACCAACACCGCTAAATGGTTAAATTCTTCTCTTCCTCCTTACGTTTCTTACATGATCCTCTGGATCCCCTTTTTAGGACAAAGCAATTGCTTCCGCCGTTCATTTCCAAGCGTCTATCGTATAAGTGATCTCACCTTCACTATGAGGTTTGATAGACTGTTTCTTTCGCTGTATCTACTCAACACAACGTTGGCGCAAACCTGTTACTTTCCAAATGGAAATAAGGCACCCAAGCAGTACAAGCCATGCGGTTCTAGCAACACAACTTACTCAACTTGCTGCTCAACAGATCAAGATGATAAATGTTTGCTTAATGGCCTGTGTTCGTGGTCTGATCACTACGACTATCGAGCTGCCTGTGCAAGCGATGATTGGAGTGGATGCCAAAAGATATGCCCGATGAGTTAGCGACTGTACCCTCCAACACTCTCGACATGTAACTAATCAGGGTCTCAGAGAAAAACAATACATGGGTTCAAGTCAAAGAGTGCGCGTCGAATGAGTACTGCTGCAACTTGGATCAAGACAATGATTGCTGTAAAAACAATTCGGATCGCTTTTCGCTGCGAGCTCCTCCTCTCCATGCTGATCAAAAGAAGCCAGGAACGCCTGCTGGCGTTATAGCTGGCGCAGTAGTTGGAGCAGTTATTGCCATTATTATCCTTACTGGTCTGGGATTTTGGTTCATTCGCCGAAAGAGACAAGGGAGAAGTGATAACAACATGATTATGACTGATCAAGGAAATGAGCACCCTCCAAAATATAGCCCCGCATCTGGTGAAGCGATTATGGAAGTTGACGCAGGTCCGGAAACTGTCTTAGTGGAGTCTGATGCGCAGCCTATACAGCCAAGGGTTCTCCATGAGCTGCCAGCTTAAGTCATAGTATCAAGTTATGACATGAGTCATAACAAGGGGCTTATACAGACTACTAAGATATATATTATACCTGTCAAAGCATTTAGCTTTAACTCGACAAAGCGAAGCAGTAAATAACTATAATATCTTAAAGACTAATCACCCTTGGAACCTAGTGCTAAATGACATCTCTTTCCCCATTACTATAACTCCTTTTAAGAGATGTCTCATGTAAGGTGCCTCCATGAACGAGGGAGGGTATGTGATTTGCATAGAAGAGCTTTTATATAATCTTCTCGAATGCTGGATTAAAGGCATTGAAAAGTGGCAAGAAACTGTTTAAAGTGAGAACCGCCATTTATCACTTTCGACTGCTGCTTCAACTTGTCCTTCTTTTAACTGTCCCTTAGCCGCAAGTTTCTTGTTAAGCCATAGATACTGCATGTTGGACACAATCGCAAATACCAACGCAATGGATGCAAGCGTGAGGATAACTGTAAAGCCTGTCCTATACAATGGCGCATCGTGTGCCTGGAAGATCTGAGCACCTGCGAGACCAGCCGCGTTCGCAGTCATGATGAGGAGAGCCATGGTGATGGACCGTTCTGCTGGGTTCCGAATGTTGACAGCAAGCCACGAACCGTTCAAAGGATGTGCAGCAGATCCCCAGATCGTACTAAAGACGAGGATGCCATACTTGAGATCGCGGTTGGTGCTTGTGACCAATTGCCTAGTCGCGAGACAGAATGCAAAACTCAGGACAGTAGCGATAAGAATCAGAAAGCCTCGCCTCTGAGTCTTGTCTGCAATCCATCCAAACGACAGATTTAGCACAATGACAATCCAGCCGCCAACAGATGACAGTGCGTTTGCTTGGAGACGATCATAGCCGTAGCTTGCAATGATGGACGGCTGATATGTTCCGAGTGGTGAGATAATAGCGATGCAGCAGAAGGACACGGTCAGCTGCGGGTAAATGCACCACCTAGAGAACGCGGCCTTGATATCAACCCACTTGACATATTTGTGTCGTTGGGCTTGGGTGGGATTGTCGATGGTAACGCGGTTGGTGAGGATGTGGATTTCTCGTGGCGTGAAGTACAAGTGACCAAAAATGTTTGACGGGTTTGCAGGAGAGTTTGGCATGAGGCAAGCGAAAACAACACCGACGACTATTGTGATGATGCCCTCGAGAAGGAACATCCACTGCCACCCAGACAGTCCAGCTATACCTCTCATCTGAAGGATACCATAGGCAATGAGACCACTTGCCGCCGAAGCAATCATGTTGCCAAGGAAGAAGGCAGTGAAGCGTCTGCTAGTCTCGTTACGTTTGTACCACTGCGTCAGAGTGTACAAGCCAGCAGGAATGAAGCCGGCTTCCAAAAGGCCGAGCAGCAGTCGAGTAGCATAATATGCACCGACGCCTTTTCCTTTGATGAATGCTTGAAATGTGGCGACCAAGCCCCAGCAAAGGATCTGGCAGCTGATCCACTTCTGAGGACCCAAGCGATACAGAACAAGGTTACTAGGCAGCTCTAGCAGTACGATTCCCAAACTGAGGAGCTGGTTTCCGACGTTGAACTGGTATTGAGTGATGCCCACTTCGTGGAGGAAGAAGTCTGTGAGGGCGTTGCCGATGTTGCCGCGGTCGAGCTGTAAAACGAAGAAACCAGAGATAAGCAGAGGCATGATGAGTAGATCTAGCTTGCGAACAAGAGCACGTTCTTCGGCTTCGGACCAATCAATGAGGGACTGATGCTCAGGGATATTGGAGTCATCATCTCGACCAGAGTTGTGTTCATCCACAGTGGGTGGAAGAGATTCCTTTTCGATCATCATGTTTGAGGGTGGAATTGAAAGGAAAAAGTATTTCTGAGTGCTGAAGCAACAGTATTGTACAGTCGCTCATGACACAAGACAGACACCGGGATATATAACTCTTACAACAGCTTCTTTTACATTTCGCAATCAAGACGAGGCATTTCGCAATACTCCAACTTCCAGTCTATTGGAACTATGTCTTGGTGAACTCCCCGAGCAGCTGAACAAAACGATCTGTAATACCCTGCAATAATGGAAGTCGCTGCGTTGTCGAATCGAGCCAACCAATGAGGTCATGAACCGAGCGACAGCCCGGTCTCTGTGGCTCGCTTAGCGTTATCATGGGTGAGGGCTAGCTCCGATGTGTCAGACGCCATCGACATGTGAATCTTGCGTGCTTGGAAAATATTAAATCTGGGGCCAATGGAAGCATCATCCGAGGCACACCAAAAGCTGGAGTTGGTTAGTGAGTGAGGGGTTGTCTTGACAGTAACATTTACGGATACAACCAACTCCTTCCTCCGTACTCCCCGACAAATATCTCAAAATGCCTGTTTGCCGGTCTCAGTGGGGGCCCCGTGGCAGATGGCGATACCAGTCGTAGTACGTGTTGATTGCTTACATATATAAAATACCTCCTTGTTCTGATTCAGCAGTAGAGATAGTCGACCCCAGTCCCTCTACACGCGCCCTTGAACCCCCTACATTCTGATTCTACTCTGCAATCATGGTTGTTGCGAAAAGGCCCAACTTCCTTATCATCGTTGCCGATGACCTTGGCTTCAGTGATGTAAAGCCTTATGGCTCCGAGATAGACACCCCTGTCTTGGACCGCCTCTCCAAAGATGGCATACGCATGACCAATTTCCATACCGCCCAGGCGTGCTCACCAACGCGAGCAATGCTTCTCTCTGGGACAGACAACCACATCGCCGGACTTGGTCAGATGGCCGAATTTGCCGAGATGAAGAAGAACCTCACTGGCAAGTATCCTGACTACGTCGACAAGCCTGGCTACGAAGGCTACCTCAACTGGAAAGTGGCTGCTCTGCCTGAGATTCTTTCCGACGCAGGATACTTGACTCTCATGTCTGGAAAGTGGCATCTAGGAATGACTCCTGACGTGTCACCAAGTGCAAGGGGCTTCAAGAAGAGTTTTGGTTTCTTGCCTGGTTGTGGCAACCACTTCAACTACGAACCGCAATTCGAGGCTGACCAAGATACTATGCTGTTGACCTCGGATGGATTCTGGATGGAGAACCAAAGTCCAGTGGATAGAAAGAAAGACCTACCCGAAGACTTTTATTCTACCAATTTCTTCACAGACAAGTTGCTTGATATGTTGAGCAACAGAACCAAAGAGGAAAAGGAGCAGCCCTTCTTTTCGTACTTGGCTTATACGGCGCCACATTGGCCAATGCAAGCGCCCCAACATGTTGTGAACAAATACAGTAAGCTCTTAGTACTTGCCGCCACCAAGCGTCCATACTGATGTACCCAGGCGGAAAATATGACAACGGCCCCGACCAGCTCAGACTGGACAGGCTGGCCAGATTGAAAGAGCTGGGTCTTGTGCCAGCTGATGTCGAAGCAGCTCCTCCTGTTGGCTATGAAGCTGGTGTGAAATGGGAAGACCTTACTGACCACGAGCGAGCTGTATCGGCGAGGAAAATGGAGGTTTATGCAGCAATGGTTGACCTCCTTGACCAGAACATTGGGAGAGTTGTCGATGCACTTGAAGCATCTGGTGAACTTGACAACACCTTCATCCTGTTCATGTCAGATAATGGCGCAGAAGGCTCTACGTTGGAAGCTGCACCTGTTGGTCACCCTTATTCATGAATTGGAAAGTTAAAACTGACTGTGATGCTTAGCTCTTATCGTCGTTCAAGACGCTTGGTGAACTTATAGCTGCACATTATGACAATAGTCTCGAGAATATTGGCAAACACGATTCGTATGTCTGGTATGGCTCTCGGTGGGCATGCGCTGCTACTGCGCCTTCTCGAGGGTTCAAGGGATGGTCAACCGAGGGCGGCATTCGCTGTCCTTGCCTTATACGCTTCCCTCCACTCTCATCGGCTCCTGACACTATTTCTCACACCTTCACAACGGTGATGGACATACTTCCCACTATCCTTGACCTTGCGCAAGTGCAGCACCCAGGACAAACATTTAGAGGTCGAGAAGTTGTCAATCCCCGAGGAAAGTCATGGGTCAGCCATCTCTCATCTCCTACAGAGCATCCAAACGTTCATCAAGATGCGGATCATATACATGGCTGGGAGTTGTTTGGTAATCGTGCCATCCGTAGGGGAAATTGGAAAGCAGTTTTGTTGGCAAAGCAAGGCGGCGACAATTGGGAGCTATTCGACGTCGAGAAGGATCCGGCTGAACAACATGACCTGTCGAAGACGAGGCCTGAAATTTTGGAAGAAATGCTGGTGCATTGGGCTACGTACGTTGCCGAGACGGGGTTAGTGGAAGACGCGTTCTGAGAGATGGATTGCGTGATTGAGGTCCACAGTGGTGTTGAGGACTATGGACCAGATCCCTTATCACCGCCCAACTTAGAGTAGTATTTCATTTCATTTACCTACTGATTCCATATAAATTCGTCGAAATGGCATATAAAAAGACACGCACTGGCTGCCTGCAGTGCAAGACGAGAAAAGTCAAGGTAACAAACAACGTCGACTGACCAAGATGAATGATCGCTTACCGCCATTGTAGTGTGACGAAGCGATTCCATGCACAGCCTGCGTCCGTCGTAGTTCAACATGTAGCCTTACAGCCCAAGAAAGGTCATCTCGCAGCAGGACGCGATCGCCACCAAACAAGGCTCTGGAACCAACTACCGACATCACTCATTTCCAGCGAATAGCTCCATCTCCAACATATGGCTTGACGGCACATGATAGAGAGCTGCTATGTCACTGGCACCAAGTTGCTCACAAGGCCATTGTTCACCAACGAGGATCGGAGGACCTTTGGCAACACGAAGTTATTCACCTTGCATTCGATCATCCAGTTATCCTGAATCTCGTACTGGCTATATCCTCATTCGAACAAGCGCACACTGCCCATCTATCACTGCCAAGCGCGCCAGGAGATCGGATACGACGGGACATCTACGCTTCTCTAGGACTCAAGTATTCTCAAGCCGCCGCAGGGATGATGAGACACGCAGTAGCGAGGGCCAATACCGATAACGGCCCCGTATGTCATCTTGCCTCTGTTCTCATGATGATCAACTCCTATGCCCAGGGCTCAGTTAAAGAACTTCTACGGGCGAAAGACGAGCCTTCTACCATGCTAAGCGACCTGCTTGTCACTTGCAGGCTGACGAGAGGAGTCAGGGCTATCGCGGAAACATATGGCGTCATAAGGCCAGATCGTCACGAGCTTATACTCTTTGTCTCTGAGGGCGAACCGCCAGACCATGGGCCCCTCGATCCCGTTCTCAACATGCTTGATTCTTTAACATTTCTAGAACAGATAGAGGATCCGGACGTCAAAGGAATTTGCCAGGCCGCTTTAGATCTGATGAAATGGCTCATAAGAAAAGCGCAAACGTCAGAGTGGTGCCCAGCACATCGAGCATCGTTGCAATGGATTTGCTTAGTTGGGAAAGATTTTATGAAGCTTGTTGAAGATCATGAGCCTGCAGCTCTTGTATTGCTCTCGTATGGCTGCTTTCTGGATAATGGAAAGAGTGGTAATAACTTTGCAACCAGAGGGTGGAGAGAAGGTGTTTGTGCTGAGATTAGAAAGATTATTGGTTCGGACTGGTCATGGGCAATTTCAGTATAGTAGTATTATGACCATCTTTAGGATATGCATTTATGAGAACTCCTAAAATAATCTCATTTAATGTTATACTTTGCAATTATCTTCTATATAAGCCTGAACGAATTGACGATCTCGGTTATATCTTTGCATTTAGCTCTTGGCTATGAAACAACCATATTATGTAGCCTGAAGAACAGCTAACTTTACGTATTTAAACTCTTTCTTAATTACTGAACCTCCATTATTGATCTAACTTACATAACACCGATAACGTTTGCTAGGAACCAAGTGCGAAGGAGGCTGAAACTGATACCCTCGATTGGGTATACTAAAAAGCACCGAGACAATATCCCTGTATTTTTCCCAACTCACATCCCAGCATACATTTTCAAGCTATCCTCTAGCAAAGAACCGTCATGCTGTATCAAGTGGCGACTAGATATTTCACGAATCACCAGCAGTAGGCCCATAATGAAGTCGTTATTTATTACCCATGCTCAACCTGCAGCAAGTTCCGTAATGCCAAGGAAAGTGGCGCAACAAATTGCAATAGTATGACAATAGTTTGACAATAGTAATCAATAGCCTCTTGGCTTTATTTGATTTCTCAGCTACACACTCAATCTCAATCAAACTGTTAAGAAGAACCCAATTCCCCCTTGAAAGTGCCTCCACCTTCTCTTCTGCACCCTCCCCTAATTTTCGAAAATTCGTTGGGCCACGGCCACGATCACGTCCACTCTCTTCACCATGCGTTTTTTGACGCAGTCTCTCATTGTTGCGTTGCTTTCGACTCAGCCAGGTGTTGTCTATGCAGGGCCATGCAAACCATCGGGAATCACAGCAACGACCGAGACCATTTACACCACTGCAATCGCGAAATCTTCAACTGCCACGACCGCCGGCGCGCCATCAACAACCGCACATGCGGGAGTATCAACTTCCACCACAGTATCCGAGCTGTCAACAACCGTGACACTTAATGAACCATCGACAGCTACATCGCTTTCCGAAGTCCTGACCTCCGCTGGTCTTCCCGATAGCACTACGACGACGACATCAATTGATATCCCGTTGGGAACGACTCTGACTGCCATTTCTGTTCAAGATGGCTCTGAAGTCAGCGCATTTCTTCCCATGGATGATGATGACTATGAAAATGGCTACATCATTAGCGATCCGAATGCGAAGTCAGCTGGTGCCCTATTTGGTCTGGACCCCGAAACCTCTCGACTCTACGCCGTCTTTCCCAGCGGCGAAAAGTTCTATGCCGTGAGCTGTACACAGTGTAGCAACTATGGATTCCGATTTATGAATGAAGAACAAAGACAATCTGAATACTTTGTGGCTTATGCAAGATGCACAGAGGGCGAAAACAGATACCTGGACTGTATTCCCGAAGGTGGAGAGACGTCTCCTTATCCTTATATGTATTTCTACCAAGTTGGAAGCTTTCGCTACTACCAGGCTCGTGACTCTGGGCGCTTCGGTCAGCCAGCAGTTGAGTTTAGATTAGGATAACTGTAGCTGCTTTGAGAATAGTACATGGACCCTTGAGAGACTCAATCAACCTTCTTCAGAGTTTCCCTCATAACTCTTGGTCTAAGGCCAATTGCTTTTCCATCCTCATCAATCTCAAATTCGAAATCATCAACCCCAATGTTGCCATACGTCAACGAGTCAACTCCTCCCCACGACAGGCAACCGCCACTAAAAGGGCCAGCACTTGCTTCTGTCGCGTTTGTCTCAGCCTCTGACGTTGATTCATCTGCAAGGTGAGCTTCAAAGACACCTCTGAAAGAGATTCTCTTGTTTCCTTCCAAGCCCATCGGATACAGCCTTAGCACCGGTATCAAGTCCAGCCCTGGCCATGTAAGCGCAGCCTGCATGGCCAGCACGTCGACGCCAGCCCGAGTCCAGTTCCTTACCACGAGAGTATCGCTCATGGTAACAGTCAGCCGACTCTTGGGGCCCTCGAAAGTGCCAGCGAACCGCGTAACGGCGGCATCACGGGCCGTGTTTTCGGCGGCTGGCAGTAGTGTCTGCGAGAGGAGGTCGGGAAGATAGCTTAGCATGTAGGCACGGTTAGTTCCTGCGATTAGCGCCACGAAGCCAATTTCGTGATCTGGTGAAAGGACGAAAATCGCCGTGTAAAGTCCAATGGCGCCGTTCTTGGTGTAGAGATCAACGACACGGGTTGCGCTGCGGCCGAGAGGGATGTACGTGCGCCGGATCTCCCAAGGCATACCAACGGACATGTGAGTGTCCGCGGTATGGGCAATGGGCTTCATCCAAGAGCGGGCTTCGGAGGGGCTGAGTATAGAAGAGCTGAGGATAGATTGACCCATGCGTGCGAGGTCTGCAGCTGTAGAAAACATGCCGCCATAACTGTGGAAGGTTACCTATGCGAGATGTGTAAGGGGTGATGGCACTTACGGGCTGCCATCTGCTGTGGTGATGTTCCACCATGAGAGCTGCTCACTCTCGGGGATCATGGCGTTTTCTTTGCTCTTGGGTGCCTCGAGGCTTGTTCGCTTCATTGATAGAGGGTCGAGCAGGGAGGATTGGAAAGATTTGTTGAATGGCTTTCTCGTCATGCCCTCGAGAGCATAGGCCAGTATTTGGTACGCGGCGTTGGAGTACACCGGGGTGTTTGCAGTGGATGTGATGGGGAAGAAGCCCTGTGCCGTGATGCCATGGAAGAACTCTGCGGGAAATTTATCAGCAAAAGCGTCGAACAAGCTGCTCAGGGATATGTACCTTTGCGGGAGCAAGGCTTCAGAGATGGGTCTGAGACACTACACTGTGGTTTTTCTTTCTTGCTAAGGATCGGGAGACCATACAGCTCGGGACTCTGGTGAGTTGATTCGAAAACGGAACTCATATCGAAGAATCCAACTACATGCTAGTATTAGAAAAGTTGAGTTTGCCTCTTCTCGGGGCGGTACTCACAGTTTCGGCTGATACCAGCCATATGACCGGAAAGCTGTCCAATAGTAACCTCGTCCCACTGCACCTTGCGGGTGGGATCACCTTTGTTCTTCCTGGCCGCAAGAGCGAGCTCAGGAACCCACTTCGTCACCGGATCGTTCATGCGTTTCATCCCAACCTCGGCGAGCAGTGTATAGACAGTAAGAAGCTTGGAAACACTGCCCACGCGGAACACGGTATTCTCGTTGAGACTCCCTGAAGTTAAGAAACCTTTCATGGGGGAGGGACGTATCCATGCTTAAACAGAGTGTTTGAAGCGGAGAAAGCCTGGATGTAGAAGGTAGTGTTGAGCCCCTCAAGAGTGCCATTGCGGTCAAGCTCGTTGAAGGTGGTATTGAGCTCAGCAATGGCATCCGAGAAAGCACTGGACTGGAGTGGATGCTGCACAGGCGGAAAGATGGCACCTAGTAGAGGGCATGGGGTCTCTTGAGCATTGGCCTGCTGCGGCAAGACAGCGAGGCTCAGAGAAAGGGCAAGAGCAAGATAGTTCATAACGAGAGGGAAGAAAACTTGGGGTTAGAATGAGAGGCAAAGAAAGAAAAATCTTCAAATCGGGTAGCATGATCAAGTTATAGGAGAAGGCGCGTGAGCAAGAGCTAATGGACACGCGTGTATGTGTATGGGATTTCCATTACGCCAAGGCAACAACAGACATGATTTGGCCAAGAGTCGTTCTACAATATGTAGCAGACGATTTGAGTGGCTGGCTCGCTCAAGGCACCGCCACATGAGCTCGTGTAACTGTAATGAAATTTCGGAAATGACGACGGTATAAAAATGGTCAGTCATGGTTATCCTTCCTGTCACAGCCAGATGGACAAATGAGCATCGGCCGATGGTGCACTTGTATTGTGATTGGCCAGCTCGTTCATTCTTTGTCCGTTTTAGTACTAATTGAGCGTAGATCATTGTGTCTTATCCACCATAGCCAAGGGTCTCATCGTGTCGGGAAATCGATAATCCGAAGTCCATCCAAGCTTAGACTTTCTATCTCACCCAATTTCACTTGCCCTACGAGTACCTACTTGGCAGCGAATGATTGCACTTCCAATTGCATGGTTGAAAATCCTGCAGAAGAAAGACACTAAGTGCGGTTCAATTTGCTGGTTGACTCTTGCGTGTGTCATGGTCGACGTTCCCTCCAAAGTGGCCACAATTGGCACCGGTCAACGACGGCGGGTATATCACAGAAAAGTGAAGACGGGCTGCCAAACTTGCAGGTCAGTTCAGACAACTCACATGCACGCCACGTCGCTCTTGTGGCGTGTATCCCCTGCTTTATATGTACCCTAGCACTCTAACGTAGTGACTCTACTAGGATTCGCAGGGTAAAATGTGACCAGGCCAAGCCTGCTTGTGAGCGCTGTACATCCACCGGCCGAACATGTGACGGGTACACTACTCCCTCAACGCCGCCGCTGATCTCAAGCTCATCCTACCACGCCAGAGCCCCCAAGAGGTGCGAAGCTACCGTTTCTTTCTTGAAGTCACGGCGCCATCTCTTGCTGGGGCTTTCTACGCTGACTTTTGGCTTGCCGAGGTGCCACGCGTCTGCGTGACCGACTCGGCTATCTGGCACGCCGTTGTCAGCCTTGGGTCTGCCCATGAGGACTCTACGGAGCATGGCCAAGGGTCGCGCAGTGTCTTCGCGCTCAAGCAGTTCAATTCGGCCATTCGTTGTCTCACCGAGTCAACGTCGCCGAGGCATGCAGATCGGTGGAGAGCGCTTATTGTCAGCACTATATTTACGTATGTATGCACGATCAAAGGACTTCACGATCAGACACGGTTACATCTGCAAGCTGGATGCAATCTCCTCCGCGAACTCCAAAGTCTCGCTACGAAAGGTAGGACGACTTTGAATCAGGAACAGCTCCCGGAAGTCTCACAAGAGGAGAGTTGGATCTCGTCAGTTCCAGTATCCATTGCACCGATACATTCCATCCTGGTCGCCCTTGAGCTGCAGCTAGAAGCACTTGACCATGGCGGTATAACTGAGAGTCCGACCTTGCTGTTGCAAAACAAGACATTTCACGCATGGCGCTACTATACAGCACCACGGTCTACACACCGATCAACGCCAGAGAGTATTAGTCAGGCCTACCGCGCTGCTGAGTCTCTGTTCAGTGGACTGATCCTCTTCTCGCAAGAACATGCTAAGCAGCTCGGGGACCTTCAAAGTGGCAAATCCGGACCAGAAGGACTGTCCATGCTGGTAGCGCGACAGGAATCACATACGCGATGCTATAACCAAATAAAGAAAGCAATTAGTATCTTCCAGCACGAGGTAGACTCAATGAAACTGGAATCGCATACCATGCTCCCCTTGCACCTCTTTCAAGCCGCCAACCGCCTTGTCCTGATTCAAGACCCCGAGGAACATGACTTGGAGAAGCGGCAAAATGGCCTTCCCGCCTTGTACAGGTCTATAGTCGACCTCGCCGAGCAGATCATGAACCTCGATCCTGTGAAGACCCGCCGAGTATCCTACACCCAGCATCTCTTCCTCGTCGCCCACAGTGGTATTGGACCCATTGTGTTAAAGTCGAAGTGTATTTTCTAACCTTGTGATTGACTCATAAACTCAACTCCGCCACCACCTTCCGATTGCCCCGAACCTTCTTCTCAGCCCCAATCGCACCGACATACGTGTCATCACGAAACTTTCTTCAGGTCAAGTTTAAGCCTTCGTTTGAGTGCCGCCATCTTGCTTGTTGTCTTGCGTTTGATCGTCCTGGGAGACGGATCAGAGCTTCTTATAACCCGTGATGGCGGGCAAATGAGTTATCTTTTAGGTTTTCATGATATCAGCCTTTGGCTGTAGCAATTGGTTAGTCATTATGGTATAATGTCTAAGTTGTTAGCTAGATGTGTTATTTACAGTTGAGGCTCGTGGCTGAGAGCTTAAACCAGCAGACAGAACTTAGTGGTATTGGACAGTCAACCCGCCGCCGTGCTGTGACCCTGCTGAGACGACCGCGGCTGGAAGGAGGCTGGGATAGTCTCATCTCTGCAAGTCTCGCAGAGGCCATCATGGACAGGGAGATGGAGGCGGCGTGTGAGTACCGGCTGGAGCAAAGCTTCGATGCTGGCACTGATGGAGGCGAGGGGAAGGAAGGGCAGCAAGAGGAGGAGGAGGTTGATCCAATGTTTCGCATATTTAACATCACATTTGCGTTTACAGGACCGAGAGAGGCTCGTATCATGCTGCGGACGTGGCGGGAGAAACTCGAGGATATCGCCGGGAGGAGCAGGGTTATAAAATGGTAACGATGAAGGTATCGAGAACACTACTAATAATCTCATTTATCTCAGTCCTATCTAGCAGTAGGCATTCTTCCAACACTACCAAAAGACAGACGCTAGAACCTGGTAACTTGGCTCCGGCATCGAAAGGAGCATGCTGAAAGTCCGTCATTGGCCATACACGACCGTGTGCAGTATGTTCATCTTGTCTCCATGAACAACAATGAGAATCAGGCTTCCTTTGCGCCCAAGTCGGCAGTGACACCTGCGCCGTCCTTGATGTAAACCTCGTGCTTCTGCTTGGATGTTTTGACAGGATTAGGAGACTTGAAGATATCATCGATTTCCTCGAGAGACCGGCCCTTGGTCTCGACGAGAGCGAAATACATCATTCCCCATTCCACAAAATGCAAAATGAGGAAAATTATGTATGTCTTCCAACCGATCTTTTGAAGAGCGACTGGCGTGGCATACGTGTTGATGAAGCCTGAAACACCACTGAAGAAGCCAGAGGCGGCCATACCCTTTGCTCGAATGTCATTGCGCAAGACCTCACTTGGGTATAAAGATTGCAGAGGCGTCCAGCAGAACGACCAGAAGATACCGTATAAGAAGATCATTGCAATGAATGCATAGCCGGTCGATGTATCGACGTGACCGTGAGCTTTAGCTGCGATGACATTGATGGGGATATAAACGAGACCTGTCAAGAAGGTACCTGGGAAATGTCAGTCATGATTATACGTAAGATGGATGGAGGTCAACTCACCCCAAAGAAATAGAGGCCTGCGTCCAAACTTCTCAACACCAAATGAACCAGCAACGCCGCTGAAGAACCCGAAAATGACATTGACACCGTTGAGCAGAAGCTGCTGAGAAGAGCTGGTGATGCCAACGTTCTCTAGAATGACGGGCATGTAATAGGTGATGACTGAGCCACCGATGAACTGAGAGAAGATGGCGACCAAGAAGAGTAAGTAAAATCGGTGCAGGTTCTCCCTGTTGTCGAAGAGCATCCGGTAATCCCACCACTTTTGGCTGGCTTCGATTTCTGCCTGGTATTCGATGGATGCACGCATCTCGTCAAGCTCGAGTTTCACAACAGCTGATTCAGGATTCCCATCTCCGTGATACTTGATGAGTACAGCTCGTGCCTGCTCTTCTTTGCCGTGACTCATAAGCCATCTGGGACTTTCCGGGATGAACCACACGCCGCAAAGGATGATAGTCGCGGGGACGACCTGAATGATGATGGGGATCCTCCAGGACCAATTCGAAGTTAATCGTCCTGTTCCATAGGCAGTCCATGTAGATGCTGTCATCATGTCAGTTCAAGAACCGTAAACTATGTTCTGTAACCGAAACTTACTAAGTGATCCAATATACCAACCGCCAACATTGTACAGGCCAGCCAGAGTTCCGCGCCAAGAAGGGTAGGCCATCTCAACGAGATAGATAGGAGATGCAGTTACTGCGATGGTGCAGCCGAAACCGAGAAACAACCTCCCCGCCATGAATGTCCCTACATTCTGGGCTGCCGCTTGGATCACAGTGCCAACAATGACAAAGACTGATCCGGTAAGCATGCCAAACTTTCGTCCAAACATGTCGGCAGCAGGAGCAGCAACAAGACAGCCAAGAATATTTCCGACGCTGTAGAGAGCAAAGACAGCCCCAATCGAAGAACCTTGCATTTCTGTACCGAAGAATTTATGGAAAGGATCCATAGCGTTAATAGATGACATGATAGTTCCATCAAAGCCATTACCGCAATTATCTGTCAATAGTCAATAACTGTAGGGTATGTGCGTACTGTCATGAGGCTGCTTACTCAACGTGACAAGAGCAATAATCGCATAGAGCTTGAGGATGGACGTGGCTCGCGGAGAGAGGTTATCCTTTGCAATGGCATCACTGTAGGCAACATTCTCGACTTTTGCTGTCTTGGATGCCGCCAGATCAGCAGCTGAGGAGTCAGGAACCCTCTCCACGGCCTCAACTTTGTCGTCTTCTTTCTGCATTATTGGATGGAAATTGCTGAAGAAGAATTCCGTGGGTAAAGATAGATAACCAAGGCATCATGCCGTGGATTATAACTTAAATATCTACCACCATGTCGTGATCTTGCTCGGCATATCCATGCCGAATCGGCTCTGTTAGATGCGGGGACGGGTCAACCCTAACTGAACCGAATCGACAAGTTGATGTTGAATGTGTTTTCGGGACGAGGCTACCCGCGCCTGAACGAGTAAAGTTGGGTGGAGGAGACGGTGATCCGTGGCCATGGCTGCAGCTATGTCTTTGACAATTTAGGATTGGTCAGTTGGCCGGCACATGCTGGTGATGTTCCCACATAACCACGCTGGGCTGTCTTTGATTTGAAGCGGGAACCGAGCCTAAATAGGGTCGGAAGGAGACTAACCGCACCTGAATGCGTTAGCTGACCTGGAGTACGAAAACTCCACCATACAAGGGTCGATCCGCTTCCCCGCGGGGGACAATCGATTCAATCACACAATACTCCGTACAAAGTCGAATGATCGGATGATCAAGTGCGGGGGAGGCAGACCAGCAGGGATGAGGGATGCAACGAGCCATTGGCAAAAAGGACATCACACGATGAAGTGCGAAGAGCCCAACAACGCCATGTATTACTTGCAAATAAACTGAACAAATATCATGTCACTAACATAAATTCTACGGGATAGCGAGGTTCATTTACTATATCAAAGAAACAATAAAGATAAAGGGATGCATGGTATGTGGAAGTGATTGTAATTTAATTTCGGCGTGTCAGGTCACTGAAATTTAGCATCCACTTCTACTTAGTTTGTAACAACACTACTATTGCCAGGGAACCCGGTTCGATCAGAATAGCTAACAGGTCCCAAGGTCAGATTTAGTCCGTCCGGTCACCCGCAAGATGATATTCACAAGTATTGCCATTTACAGTGCGGGTCTCAAGACGGCTAATCAAACTAACTCCGGGGACGTTTGAGTCCCTTGTTCTACATCAGTACACCACCATCCATTATTATCTTATGAGACTGATATATGACTATATAAATCTCTGCCGGTTACTAGCAACAGCCAAGTACAACTCAGACACCTGCCCTAATTAGTGCAAGCCTCCTTTCCAAGAAACCTGAATCGCATAGCCATGAGAATCTTCACTTCACTCAGTCTGTTTGCTCTTGCAGCGGCATCGGCCGCCAAGAGCCGGCCAAAACAGAGAGAAGTAGCGCCGGTTTTTAACATCGATGGGAAGAACCAATACTTCGCTGGCACCAATACCTGGTGGATGAGTCACCTCACGTCAGATGACGATGTCGAACAAGCCATGTCTCAGATTGCCGACAGTGGGCTCAAGGTCACTCGTGTCTGGGCATTTGGCAACACCAACACAGGAACCGATCAGCCTGTCTACTTTCAGTTCCTCGACACGACCAAGAAAACCATCACGATCAATAACGGCACCAACGGCATCGCGCGCCTTGACGCCGCTGTTGCTGCCGCGGAGAAGCACGGCATCCAGCTGGTTCTACCCATGCTAAACAACTGGGATGACCTGGGCGGGATCAACACTTACTGTGCCTACTTTGGATGCACCCACGAGAGCTTTTGGACTCATGCAGAGGCTCAGAAGGCCTACAAGGACTATGTAACCTTCATCGTCAATCGCTACAAGGACTCTCCCGCCATCTTCTCCTGGCAGCTCTGTAACGAGCCACGGTGCCAGAACTGCGACACCAGTGTAATCACTAGCTGGGCCACAAATCTATCAAGCTTCATCAAATCTCTAGACCCAAAGCATCGTGTGTCCTTGGGCGACGAAGGCTGGCTCTGTTCTGACGACACTAGTCTCGGCTATGCGTACTCCTGCTCCGAGGGAATCGATTTCGAAGCCAATCTGAAGATCTCCACGCTTGACTACGGTACTGTTCATATGTACCCAATTGGTTGGGGCTACACCTATCCCTGGGGCAACCAATGGATCAGTGACCACGCAGCACTGGCGCTTAAGTGCGGCAAACCTATCGTTCTAGAGGAATATGGTGTTGAGAGCACAGCCTCAAACCGCACAGCTATCCTGCAGGAGTGGCAACAAACGATCATTGACAGCGACATTGCATATGATAGCTTTTGGCAATTCGGATCAAACCTTCCAAGCGGTGCAAACCCTTACGATGACTATGCCATCTTCTATGGCACGCAGGAGTACCAGGATGTGGTGATTGACCATGCTCAGGCCATAAGCACAAAGGCTGTCTCGACTGCTGCCCGTCGTCGAGCTTTCTCTCATCGCTCTTAGGTATTCGAGATGTTTGCAGTGTCAGCGATGGGCGTCATGGCCAAGTTCTGCGACTTCACCAGTGACAAAGAACAGGGCAGAATACAGCACGGCTTGTGGACTGGACTTGCGGCAGCTGATGTAAATATTAACTTTAGTCTATATACCGCCTTTAGCTATCAGCCAATTCTATGCTATAGTATATAATGTGACATGCTGTATTATTTTCTCAGAATAAACACTCTCGCCATGATATCTCCACTGGCTATTCTCTGCTCATGCCTTATGTTACCGTTATACGCTAAGAACGTTCTTGTACAACTTCTAGGATATTCTGCTGCATGTCGAACGGTGGTTTATTCATCTCTCCGCCTCTTTGATGTAAGTTAGGCTTCGTCTTCATCTACATTCGATGTTGCCGGGGGATGAAACCTAATCCACTCGGGATACCACTCATCGGTGCCTTCTATCCGACATTCGGGAACTTCCGCCTCAAGAACACGCAAAAGCTCTTCTATATAGATTCTATACCCTTCCTCGTTCAGGTGAAGACCATCGTAGAAGAGTCGCCCAAGCTCCATGCTGGGCACTGTCCTTGAAGATCCAGGCAAGATTCCATCAACAGTAGCATCTCCCCATTTAGCAGTGCGCATCATTGCAGTCCAAAGGTCAACAACGGGTACGTTTTCCTGCTTCCCAATCTCCCGAATCGCGTCTGCATACATCGCCACTCGATCCGCCCTGCCCTTTCCATCATGTGGCAGCCGATACTCTTCCACTGGAGACGGTGTCACAAGGAGTACTTTGGTCTTGTGAAGCCTGACAGCCTCCCAGTTTAGAATACGCCTGACGTTTGCTTTGAAGTTGTCGAGGTCGCAGTGCTGAGGCTCGCCAGGGCTACAGGAGTCGTTGGCGCCAAAATGGACCGTCATAGCAGCGACGCGAGAAACAGTTCTCGAAGGTGCCACTGCTGGGAAGAATGACGGCAGTAGTGTCAAAGCTGAGTTTGTGTTGTATCCGCCAAAGCCCCGGTTGAGTACATCGAGCCGTCGAACATACCGTCTCGCCAGCTCGTTCTGGAGTGAGAAGGCGCCCTGGGTGATGGAGTCTCCAAAGAGGAGGAGTTGCGGTGGTGGAGGAAGGGATGCCACTTGGGCAGCAAGATCTGGCGATTGGTATGACTGGACGTTCATAACTGCGATTGGAGTTTGAGACAGGTGGTAATGTCTAGTATTGACCGCTTCCCTAAGTATTACGAAATAAATTATAAAGCGAGTTTATGTGTCTTATTAAAAGCAAGAGATTCAACGCCTTTCTAAATTAGTACTAGCCTTCAAGTTTCCAACTTTGGCACGGAACATCCTGTCCCGAAAAGCGATTCACTGTGGAGATAAGGGTAAGGACCATGTGTTGGTAGAAAATATAAACGGAGCATTCCTGTCGACACCGTCTGAACGGGTTAACCGTTTTGGAACTAACCGAACCCTCGCTAACGCGAGTCGTATATCGTTCCCCACCGACTGTTCTAGACGCCCTGTCCTCAATTGAACATGGCAATTCTGTTCATTTGCAGCAGCCGGATGCACTTTTCACTTTGACACTACTCTACAAGCGTTGAGAAACTAGGCTATCCCCGATAGCGGGTAAAACGGCATGCAGTCCAGGCTCTGAACTATTGCGTTGCATTCCTATTGAACCTTAGCTTAGCGAATTAAGCGACCTTTCCTACCAGTTATATCTTGATATAAGTTCTACACGAGATGAAATTTTAAGACTAGAACCCGCTAGATAAGATGAAGTTATCAGCAGTCTGAGTTACTGGTATGTTATTTGAGCCATGCTTTCCAGAAGCACCATTTATAGTTAAAGCTAGCTATAAGCAGGAGCAGCAATAAAATATTTACTTAGTCTTTTGGAGGAATTAATCTATAAGAGAAACAGGCCTCCCTTGCTAAGAAGTGACATCCGCAAATCAGTAACTATGTGGCCGATAAGTGCTATACTCTACCTCGGTGTTCTTGGCCTCTTGCGAGGATGCCATGCAAATGGCCAAGAGAGCTGTGTTACAATAGTAGCAACAGCTCCACTTGGCAAAGCAGTCCCAACTGTCACCCAAACCCGTACAGTTACAGGCAAATTACAGGTAATTGTTAACAGAACGCCGTAAGTAATCCCAAGCCTTGGATGACTTACCTGTCTAATCCTGTCCTAGGGTTATTGTTGTTGTTCCACCGAAAAAGACTTCCTTCAAACCCTTCTTCAAGACTACCACTACTACGATTAGTATTCCTCAGTCAACCGTAAGTACAGGTGCTGTCCTAAGTCGGGTTACTTGATTTAGTCACTGGAGTCTCCTCTCTAACGTTTCAAATTAAGGATGTCGTTGTAAGCACAACTGTCACGACTAGTGTCACCACTTCTACCTCGACATCTCTCATCACATCCTCAACGTCGACTGATTCATCCTCAACCTTAACCATGCCTGGCGCAACGACGATTTCGACTCCATCCGCCTTCACTCCTATCTTTTCAAGTCTGCCTAACAGCGCCGCCAAGAAGAAGAAACGCCATGCTATCCGAGGTGCTGCTTCTCCTTTAGCATTAAAGAGTAAGCGAGCGCAAAAGACGTCGCCCAAGACATCGCTCAAGACGTCACCCAAAACATACCCCAAACAAGTGAATTGTCTTACTACAGTGACATCCTGGGTACGCTCAACAGCCATTCGTACAGCTACCAAGGTTCAATTCGTCACGCGAGACCCGATAACAACAACGATATCAACTACCAAAACGTTGACTTCAACCTCTTGGCTCAGTACCCCCGATGCCTTGTCAACTTCGTGGACTACCAGTACAATTCCATCAACATATGTCACTACATCCACAACTACGTAAGTTTTCTTGATCATGCGATAAGCTTAATTCGCCACTTCTAACAGTCGCAGGACTTGGAGCACCTCTACCAACACTGTCGTCGTTCCGACTTACACGGCGACTGTCTATGCCCAGTGTGTCAACACCAATGGCAATGGCGTTCCGAATAACATAGCCGGCAGTGTCAACACTTTCGGTGTTCAAGCAGCCTCGGTGCCCTTTGTCCAGGGGTACTACCAAGCTTTCAGTGGTTCCGCTACTACTCCGCTGGCTTGCTGTAATGCGTGTGCTGCACTACCACTTTGCGCTATGTCAGAGTTCGATATCAGAAGCCAGCCCGGGCGGCAATGCCTACTCATAATATCGACCCATGCTACCTGCAGCCTTCGGCGATTATACTGGCCAGGCTACCCTTACCGTTTCCGGTCAAACAATTGCAGCGGATACGGGGATCTTTCTGATCAATGGAAATTGTGGAATGTTCAATACTTATCAATAATTATAGCTAAGTTCTATCTGCTGATTTAAGTTCTTAGCTTCTACATAAACCCCCAATGATAAGAGAAAATACTACTAGATTATCCTCCAAGGTCATATATAAGAGTGTTAATTCTTGTTAATTTACTTCAGGTATATCTGAAACTAACTATTACTTCGCTTGAACCGCGAAAAGAATCCCTTCTTCTTCTTCTCCTTGTCTTCCCTCTCATCCTCGTGCCTCTCCATTTCCCTTTCGGTGTCTAGTTGATTGGTATTTTGGTTCATGACATCTTGCGCCAGGTTGACTGTATCCGATCTACCTGGATGCATTGATTGCTGCGTTCCTGGCTCTATCCCAGGTTCTCCTCCTTGTTCAATCTGATGCTGTTGCTGATCCTCTGGTTTCTCTTCGCCTTCGAAGAGATCCTTTATCTTGCCCGGTCCAAAAACTCTCTCGTAGACAGCCAGGGTAGTGCCGAACTCTTTATTCACGCCGACCTTGATGGCGTCGAGGAGCTGGAGGACGTACGTCTGGCAATTGTTGGTTATGAGGTTGTAGGTGGGCTGCCTCTCCCTGATACTGTGGATCACTGATTCGCCTATTGTCATAGTATCAGTATGTCATGACCCAAGGGCTGCCTGAGGTCCAAAAAGATACTTGTACTCACCAGCTCGTCTTAATGCATCATCATTAAAGCGCGTCTCTCCAACCGGAAATGTCCGCCACTCGTCTCGCTCAATCTTTGCATTCGTATAAATCACATCAAAGTTCTCGTCCTGTTCTGCATGAGCCTCGATGTCGCCCCAAGTGACTGCTGCTCAGACTCACCATCCATAGCTGATGAGCATAGTCGCCAACAAGAACAGCCCAATGCTGTGTCGGATCAGGATACTTGTTGATCTTCTCCGTGATCATCTTTCCCAGTCCCGTCTCTTCCGCAAACCACTTTCCGGCAAATCCGCCGACAGGATGCCATCCAACCTCCACAGGCCGACGTGGTCCGTCAACGACAGGTTCAGTTACAGGGACGACATTTGGCTGACTGCCGAGACCCACTGCATGCTTCAATGCTATTTCGCCTTTATTCAAATTCTTCTTCCTATACGAGAAAACGTCAGCGGTCGGGCTAGGGTCTAGCGGGAAGGATCGGGGAGCAGATCGAGGTGCTGCTGACGAATAAATGACGCATACAGAAAGTCTCCCACTATATCCCTCTTGCGCTCTTTCTCCTTGTCCTTCTCTTCGTCCGAGCCGCCCATAACTCCGGAATTGGTTAGTCACTTGCAAGCGAGAGTGAATAATTGCCAAGGGACCTGGGCTTCATGGGTTTTAGAGAGAATCTAGATAAGGAGAAATTTTGAGGCCACGCGCGTCAGCAAGACCTGATTCACGTGAGGCTGTGCATTCACTTGGCGGTTCTCCAATGGCAGCAAATTTCCGATGCAGCCAATCACAGATGCAGAAGTGAATCAATAGCTCAGTAATTTTAGACCTTGGCTGCTGGTCACACAGCATTGATAGGCCAGTACCAAAATGGGTCGCGCTAAGGCTATGTACTCATGTCTCTGAAGAATTAACCATCTGTTATGAATATGGTTCCTTATGATCTGTGATAACCACTATCGCAAATTGTAGCAGATCGAGCTGTATCCATTGTCTGAAGAGTAGAGAACTGTGCAATATAGGAATCACCGAGATCTAGTGCAGTCTCTCAAGAAAGTCTCAACTGCGTCCCAGTTGTCCGATTTAAGCTCGCGGAGATTGAGGCACTGAGATATTGCAACTGACTGAAGAGACTCAAACTCCTTCTCGTTGCTTACCAGATTCACCGCGAACCCAGAGCGACCAACTTTGCCTGCGCGACTAACTTGCCGAAGGTACCGGCAGGCGTCGGCGTCCGGGGTATCGTAGTTGATGACCATGGAACTAGAGGGAAGATCAAGGCCCCGGGTTTTGTAATCTTTTGTGATAAGGACCTTGAACTCTCCACTTTGAAACCGCTTCAATAACGCTTCCATATCCTGACTATTGTCTGCTTCGAACAAATTCGCTACGGCGTGGCCTTCAGCTGCAAGTGCAAGATGTATATGCGAAGCAGAAGCCTTCGTCTGCAGGACGACGAGTTAATTTCACACCACTAGAAGCACAGTTATATCACTTACCTGGACATATATGATCAGCACACTCGTCGTCACGACTCCAGGAAGCTTGCAAATGATCTCTAGCTTCTGCTGCTCCCCGCTACATCTGAAAACGAGGTGAACGATCTTGTTGGCATTTAGCTCGACGTCTTTCAACTCATGCTTCTCCAAAGTACTAGACATCACCATAACATTTAAAAATCCAAGGCCCGCGTTGATATATCGGAAAGAGCAGAAGTTGGACAGTTTCCGGCGACTTTCTGGCGACTGCCGCGACTCTAAGGCATTGCTGATTTAATCCTTGAAGGTCCACGACATGATCGACATCATCCATAAGAAGGTACCTCACCTGAGACATGTCCACCAAGCGGCGACGAATGCAGTCCAAAAGCGTGCCGGGTGTAGCAATAATCACATTTGCCTCAACCTTTGCGGTTGGCCTGCTCGACGCAATGATAGTCTCTACAACAAGACCCTCGCAGAATCTGCCTACTTCTTCGATGCACTTCTCCGTCTGGCGTACCAGCAACTTAGTCGCTACCATTACCAATGCTTGGGGCTGAGTGGCCTCATGGTAGTTCATGCGCAACAGGAGGGCAATTGCTAGTGCTGTGGTTCTACCAGTTCCTGGGGGTAGCTGGCGATTACGTTCCGAGGAGGGCACAGGGTCAGGGCAGAGAGTACTGCTTCTTGCACAATGGTGGGTTTCTGATAGTTGAGATATCGGATGCCTTGTAAAATGGGCTCTTGCCTTCCGGAATAGGACAGTTAGAGAGCGTGAAGGGGGAGCATGGTGGCGGTAACTTACGAAATCAGCAACTCAAAGGGCATTTGAGAATAAAGCTTGTTGTGAGACTCTACTGCCAAGATGTCTGCGATATGGAGGTCCTGAACAGCTGATCTTACAAGGGCTAGTGCGTCTTTAGTAACAGAGTGGCCGGAAGTCGACTTCAGAGATTGTGAAACTACTTCATCAACTTGGAGTTGGCTCTCTTGACTCGGTGTCATGACCAGCTACCTACAATCCTCAATCAGCCGATAGCTCAACAGTGAATTTGGTTCCAAGATTTACTCCGTCTCATTGGTGATACTCAACGCGACACGTTGGATCTCCTCCGATATGTCATGACGTTCGTCCCGGCCGTCAGTTTCTGAACTGCGAGGTGTCTCGACTCCAGACGTATCCTGGCACCAAGCATCTTGCGATTCGGGATTCCCGATTGCTAATTCGCAAAAAGAGTGTTATTTTGAGTTGATAGAAACCGCCACTGATGCTTACATCACGCGCCTCACGCGCTAATTCGCAAACACGCTTAATGTTCTCAACCACGATCTTGAAAGTGTACCGGTCTTTGTCGGAGTTGCTAAACTTGGGGATCCTTCTTTGGTTGGCGTCTAGTTCGACAATCTTCGCAACATCGCCAGGTAATCCAAGACTAAAGTTATCGCGAGTGACTATCTGAAACAAGAGGATTTAAGTATGTGCTGTGGAGTCGAGTATATGTTACCTACGGTATCAGATGACCCCCAGAAGGAGACAGTATCATACTGGAAAGCCTGGTGCTTCCATGATTCGAGCCCGGAAAAGATGCTACCAGCCTGTGACATCCTAACCAGATCGTCTCGAGTTCCATGCCCCAACTCTATGGCGATGGCTTGACCTATTTCACCGAGTTTCTGAGTGGAGAGCTCATGCGGTGTTGAAAAAAAGACTATGCCGGTGGTATCATCTTTGATGGCACTGTAGACTGGGTTACTGTGGGCATTAATCAGGGCTTGTTTGATCAACAAGCCACCCAGACTATGACCAAGCAGCAAAATTGGTCTGTCAGGACAATCTCTTCTCTCAATGTTGATGACTTCAAGCAGATTATTTGCCTTGCTGCGAAAGTCATCTAGCCCTTGACCATATGCAGCAGTCGTGTTGTACTGATATAAAAAGATCCGTGAATCGGGAATATGATCCGGAAGATCATGCTGCAGCCATAGTCGTCCCTTCTGACCCGATGGAGTTCTCCATGTGTCGAATGCGTGTTTCGCCTCACCTTTCACTGGAGGACCAAGGCCAGGGATGGCAATTATACTGACAAAGTTAGTTTGGCCGATACGGTTGGGTTATTTGTTTACTCTATCATGGTAGGAGGCGCATGCTTCTCTGTCGCTCTTGGGTCGGGATACAATTGTCGGAGAGGCTATTGGCACCGCATTACTATTGTAGCATGGCTTCAGGAAGTAGACGTATCATGATGAGTGTATCACGAATCAAGAGGTTTGTTAACGTCCACAATCTTTCATGAGCATTGTAAGATGTACTAAAGAAGTTGACTTGTTTCTTTGCTTTGTTTATGCTGCGTAAGCGCCAGCCTTGTGCGGCTGATGTTGCAGGAAATAGACCCTGACCAACCAATTGTTCCAGTGTAAGCGAAAGCCATGCATTCTTACATAACAATGACTCGCCAATCATCACGTATCTTCTCAAAAGCGAGCGCTTACTATTCAAGACTAAAGTTATTATTAGCTACGAGCGCTTACATACTTCATGACTCAAGGCGTACGTCATACGAGTATACACACACGACATCATAAGTGTTGATAACTATCCACATATATACCTAATAAAATTTAGAACACTTAAAATGTAAAAGATGGAATGTTGACATCGCTGATAACCCAGGTCTTGCCACCATCGCTAGTCGTCATCTCCCCACCAGTAACGCCCTCGCCCTTCCCGAAGGTCTGGATGTAGTTCGGGTCGGCAGTATCAAGGATAATCTTGGTGTCAACCCACTCTAAATGAATTGTTAGTACGTAATCATGCTCGGGTTGCTTTCGCGACTTACGATGAGCACCAATTGTTCCACAATCCGAGGCGCCGCACTCAACGGAGCTACCGAAGCCCATAGCCTCGTGGCCCTTGGAGGTAGAAAGCGTAGAGACCTGCTGCCCGTTGATGGAGACGTACTGGACGTACTCCTGAGTTGAAGCATCATATTTGTCTGTTGCATGTGGTCAGTTCAGCCATTCTGCTTAGGAGTCAAATGCTTCTTACAGTGCATGGTGACACGATCACCCTTTTTGGCGGGAGTCTGGTGCTCATCTTGGACAGGCAGCTGAGAGTTATCTCCAGTCTTGGTGAGGGTGTAAGCAAAGATGCTCCACTCATCAGACTGCCAGTTGTCTGCAATAGACTGGATCAAGTCGCCCTTGTCGGTGCCCATTCCAACCCAAAGAGAGGCAACACCGGTAGAACCCTCAGGGACATCAGGAAGAACAAGAGTTGAAGTGGCCTCACGGATCCAAGAGCCAGAGCCAACAGGACCTGTGCTGAAGGCAGGGCCCATAGCGGCGTTGACAGTGGAGGCGGCGATGGCCGCGAGGATGGAAAGGATCTGGTTGGAAGAAGGCATTTTGAGAGTATCTTGTTGGACTGATTAGATCAATTGGTGACTAGTTTGCTTGGCATGTCGAGACGTTATATATCAATGCAAAACATAAAATAGCAAACAGACGTCCATTGTAATTGGCGGACAAATGCCCGAAGATCGACACCCAGTTCGTTGATCAATGCACGACGAGGGTCGGTGGGGATAATATCCGAAACAAACTAGACAACCATGACTTGTTGTTTCGGAGGAGTGGACCTAAATAGGCGAACTGGAATCTTTCGGTGCGCGGATAGAAACAACAGCGATTCGTCCTCACTATACCATGCGAACAACCTCAACGGTCCGAGGTGACTAGCATTGAAGTGCGCGGGAACGGAAGTGATTTCTGTCGCATGTTGGTAATTAATTACAGACAAGGACGCTCCTCTCCATAATACAACCCCTGTTGGGTATGTCAATAACGTACCACCGGAAGGTTGAGGACTTTTGCCTCGATGGGATTATCAACATTGGTGGAGGAATTTCTACGATGTATTCCGACAATGTGGTGCCAGATCGCCGATAAAATTCTGCTTTTATAAGCAAGGAATGAGGAATCAGGAGAAGCATGTAGTAGTTAGAATACCAATATTTTGACTGTGTTTGCCATGGTCCTTAAAATCACGATATAGACGATAAAGATTACATCCGTAAGATGGTAAAGCGCGTGATGTACGCATTAGGCGTCGGGTCTATACTGAGCATATTCCTCGAAACATGGGCTAAAGCACTATACCAGGTGCCCGCATAATGTCTTCATCGCTTCGATAGTACTTATAAAATTCCTGATTTCTGACAATAAGCCCAGGAGGAATCCTCTTATCGAAAATATTTTAAAATGTGAAAAGAGATTAAATACTGTAGTCTGGCTGTATAACTATACTCTCTTATCTACTGTACCTTGATTGCACTATGTAACTTCCAGATTAAACCGTGAAAGGCGAGTATATGTGATGCACTTTATCTGGCCATCGACAGCTTCTGATTGCACCTTAATCCTCTTGGTGGCCTAGCAGTAAGAGTTTACTAGGCCTTTAGTAATGTCTCTGGCAAAAACTGACTGATCAGTCTTGCGCTCCCATTTAACGTAAGTAGCTTGGATAGTCTGGAGATATCTGTTCGAAACGAAAGGTTCAAGACCACGTTGGTAGTTATGTGTATAGTTACTGATAACTAATCTAAGAAACCAAGCTCTCAGGGTATTACTTATATAACCAAAGGACTGTGATCTTATTACCCTACATCTAATTGTTTAGTTCCTACATGTCATTTACGCCACTGACCTAATCACTGCCAGATTTTTGAAGCTTAATCCTTGTACGAATATGGCTGGAGGAAATTGATCACATGGATGGCATTCCCGGCTTTAAAACCTGATTTTAGCGGCGCAGCTTACTGTCCTTCAACTGTGCCACACCAATCTAGGCCAGATGCAGCAGGTAGCAGATGTTCTTTTGCTTCCAGCCACTGTCTTGGCCATGAGAAGATACCTAATTGGACATACAAAACAGGGCAGGACACCCAATGCATTGCTTTGCATTGTGAAATGCATCGTAATCTGGAAAGCCAATATCCGTACTTAACTGATCACTGTGCCAGTGTTGTTCACATCTGATACTAGCAATAGAGACAATCAGGCTTTATTCCACTATACGGCCAAACTCTTTCTACCAGAAACCTTCGGAGCCTGTTAACAAGATGCCCACTGTAACAATGATCAGTACGGCGAGGATAACTAACTTTGGGCCGTTGACAACAACCTATACGGCACCAGCATCATGTGCCACTGAAACAGACCGCCTTTACTTTGCTGATGATAGCAACCACCCCGAATATCCCTGGGCTAACCCTACCTGCACAATGCAACTGTATGGGAAATGCATACCATCCGGAGATCAATACGATCATCTGATCACAGCAACATATGCCAAGACGTTCGACCTTGGCTTTTACCATTACTACTCTCCGGGCCTATACTGCCCTTCCGACTGGACGACGGCCGGGGGATACGTGAGGGGAACTGGAAGCATTGGGCAGATGTCTGGGGAACTCACCAAGACGACGGAATCAACGATGGTACCTGATGGGTGGGAGCCAGGTCGGCCATTCCGGATGGACCCGGCAAGCGTTTGGATACAGGTCTTGGAACCTTCTGAGACACTGGCCGTATGTTGCCCAAGGTAAGCTCCCCAATTCCTTTGATGCTGACATATCACTAATGCATCCAGTAATTACACACTCAACTTCAATGGTGATTGTTACTCAGTGCTTGGTCCATTGTCTACGTATGGATACTCGGAGATATGCGGGTTCATACTCGCGTCAACCGCGGTACCCGTGACACGCACGAGAAGCGGACATGAGCTTTTATCCTATACAGAACCTCCTCCTCTGGAAACAGTCACACGGGATATGCAGACGGGGGAACGGTTTGGAGACATCCTTGTTGTGACAAAAGTTCCGGCAGTGGCGCTTATTCATAAGAAACCAGACTTTACTAAAACAAGTGGAGGAGATGATACTAAAGAAAACTCAGCAAACAGGATGAATGGGTGCAGTTGTGCTATGCTGCTCTTGACAGTGGCAACTATGGCAACGATTGCAATATCTGGATTTTAGGACTATAACTAAGGACGGGGTTGTTTTATACTCTGCAATTCCCGGTACTGTAGCTCCACGGTGGAAAGGGCCTCTCAATATTTCAAGATCAAAATAACAAATACTCTCTTGTCTCACTACTTAGTAGCGACGATCAACAAACGCAAGCCTGACATCCAACTGATATTTCTTAACAACTATGTACACACGAATCACTTCTCCGGTTTGTCAAAGCATCCTGTCGATTCCTTGACCCTCCTAATCTTCCATGAGCCTAAATGGTACCAAAGCCCGCGCTGGACGAGAGACCGGTGATACTGGAGTAAGCAGCAGCGGAAGCAACGTTCTTGCCGCTAAAGTTGACCAGGAAGTCGGTGTCGCTGCCTGAGAGAGTGCCAGAGCTTCCGAAGCCGTTAACTTGGCAGACGTGGCCGAGGTAGGAAGAGCAGACGGCGTTGGCGGAGGTGCTGGGGCTCGAGAAGAGCTTACCGGCGAAGCTCGATGCCTCAAGTGGTGTAGCTACATTCTGGAAGATGTTGCCCTCAGCGACGACTTGGCCGCCAGCACCGATTTCGAAGGCGTGTCCAGCGTTATCGTACCAGTAGTTGTTAACGGCGTGGAGAAGGGTGTTTCCACCGACCTTGGGGGCACGGCCGGAGGTCTTGTAAATGTAGTTGTTCTTGAAAGTAACAGTCTGTTCAAGTTAGCATCGTGTTGGACAGAAGAAAATGAGTGACACGTACATCAGAAGATCCTGTGAAGTAAAAGCCCCAGTAGTGGTAGCCGTTGCATGTGGCTGACCAAGAGGTAGCACCGTCGAGCTTGTGGTTCGAGATAGTCACTCGATTGCTTGGGTTATTACCAAGTACAATGTGTTGCCGGCCGATAAGCGACGTAGTAACATGGTCAATCCAAACAAGATCCGTGTTGTCAAGGGCAATAGCATCGCCTCCCCAGACGTACTGAGGGTTGAGGTTGGTAATCTGAATGTTTTGGATGATGACGTTCTTGGCACCCTTTGCAATGTAAAGACCCTTGCCCTTGATAATGCCCTTGCTTCCTACACCGACGAGACTCTTGTTTGACCCAACAAGAATGGGATTCAACGCAGCATTGTCGTACTTGACGCTGACCTGTCATGGATTTGAGACGTTAGAATGGCTTCCAACTCAACAGAAAAGTAGCTTGGCACTTACCTTGGGCGCGTTGGGCTGGTAATTGGTGCACCAGTCATCTTTGTTGATAGCAAGCTGACAGGCAGAAGCCGTGCCATAGGGAGCGCAGCCAGTCGCACTAGTCGTGCCTTCAGTTCCAGTGAAGTCAAAGGTCCGGTCTAAAATGATGACTCGGGCAGAGGAGTCACCGAGATAAGACACGAGCTGGGCAGTTGTCGTAGGGGTGACAGCAGCAGCTGAGCCACCACCAGTGACGCCTTTGGCAAAGCCTTCCGCAGCGCCAGTAACGCCAGCGGCTCGAACAAAAGCCGCAAGTGCGGGTGCAAAAAGGATTTCAAGTCTCATCTTGTGATATGAATGAAGCAATAGTGACTGAGAAATCGTAGCTAAACATTTCATTACTCTGGAAATTGAGTAGCTTTTATACATACCGTCTGACATGGATGACGGATCACGGCATGTGGCTTACAACCACTACCGGACTAAAACCACTAAACCTGCTGGCATGTAGATAGTTCCATGATCGCGGTTTAGACCCTCCATTACTAGCTTCGGTACAGGACCTCAAGCAAGGCTAGACCGGAACATGCCAGCTCCGCATTTCCATTCTCGAACATTTCTATCCGTTAGATACAGAGAAGATTGCTCAGGAGTGAGCTAAGTGACAAGCTTACAATGTTAGGCTGGAGTCGTTAAGTTAGTGCCTTCGGTTATTGGTGCATAATTAGTTAGACATCTCCGAGCCAGTCAGGGACCACTTAACCTGTCAAAGGGACTAAGGAGATAGTAAGAGCATCTAGACTTAAATACAGCTTTATCTAAAGTTCAATAGTTTGTTTGCTATTTGAAAAAGGCAGTAGTGTTTTCAGCTGGCTGGATGTTAATGTTCTAGTGCGTATTCTAGCAGCGATTAAGTGTTTATCGAGTCCGACTCGTTTCGACACGTTCAAATTCTCAATCAACTCCGACTTTGAGTGTCGGATAAGTCTCTCGTGCTGATCACAACGGCACACATATCCGACAAATCCCACTTCCCGTGGTCATAAGACAATGGGCTAATATTTCCACCACTGGACGGTTCATAACCTGCAGATAACGCCATGTAACCCTTTTCCACATCACGTAACCCTACTAAGGCGATCCCCACACTTCTTATCCCCGTTCATTACCGAGCACTCAATTTAGACGAAACAGTCTACGAACCGTCATATCCGAGTCTCTACTCCGTAATCTACAGTTAAATAACAAACTAGCCGAAGGACCATAGGTAGAGAAATCCCTGTCATCGTAGAGCGGCCAATAATTAAGCCAGCGCCGATGGTGTACGTACAAATGGAACAAGCAGACACAAGTACCTTAAGTCAATTTAATGAAGAATTGGCAGGGAGAATGTAAGAAGTTGAGTCCAGACTTTAAGCACTCGTCGAAGAACTATCATATGCCCTGACTGCTTAATATATATACATGCCAGGTTACAGTAATAAAACCTTTATGAATTAATATTTAACCCGGACTAAATCAGTCAAAATGATAGTATATAAGTATGAGAAAAGAGAAAGTATTTACAGGAAATGTATAAGTTAGTAAACAACGAGGATCCTCACTAATTAACACAAAGACCTTTTAGCAATAGCTCTTAGTTGTAGCCTTAGTAATAACGCCAGCCCTGATCAAGTCAACATAACTCCAGTAATCCCTCTGGATACCTTGTCCATCCACAGGCGTAGTGGAGTAAGACACAGCTGTCCAGAAAGCACCACCAGCCACATACTTCTGCCAGGCATAGCGCTGAGTATCGAAGATGGTCTTGCGGCTAGGCACCGACAGGGTGTTGTTGTACATAGTTTGCAAAGACCATTCACCGACAAACACAGGGAACTTGGTCTCCTCGGCCAGGTACTTTGCTTGTCCGCACACAGCAGGTGCGACATATTGTGAGTAGGTACCCGATGCGGCAAAGTAATAGACGTGAGAGTCGATGACAAGGTTGCGCTTCTTGTCAAACAGCGGGGACCAGAAGGCGGCGCCCTTGAAGTTGTCTTGGAGCATCACGGGGATACGCTTGTCGACGGCTTCGACGCGCTGGAAGACGCCGTTCATGTATGTGAGAACCCAGTTGGTCGCTTTGTCGGATAGACCGGCTGCTGAGCCGAAACCAGCCAGGTTATCGCTGACCTCGTTGAGGGGAGCGATCGTAAAGGCATTCTTATGGCCGCTGGTTTTGACAAAGTCGAGAACCTTGTCGACAGCCTTGAAGCTCCAGGCCAGATTGGTAGAATTATAGAACCAACCGTCATGCCCGAAAGCTTCACCAATGTCGAGGTTGTTCACACCGCCGGGTAGGGAGTGAAGACCGATGATGATATGCATGTTGTATCGTTCAATAGCATATTGAGTAATCTTTCGTAGGTGGTCCTGTTGTCTGCCATGGTAGAAAGCGGAGCCAGGGACCTTGACCCAGGCGGCGTAGGTGGTAGTGATGCGAAGCGTATTGATCCCAACCTTGGCAAGTGTATCGATGGTAGAGGTATTGAGGAAAGATTCGTAGCGCTTCTCCAAAATTGGGCCACATTGCTTTCCAAGAGCCTGGCACAAGCCCCATTCATCGATAGTAGCAGCGGCTTTGGTACCAAGCGAATTCCACCAGACGGGATCATGGGTCTTTTCCTTGGCAAGCCAAGCTCCTAGATTGACGCCATTGGCTTTGTATGTCTTCCAGTTGATGAATTTACCACTTTCGCATCCCTTGGGGAAGTTGATCGTGTGCTCATATCGCTGGTTATGGGGTTTGACATGAGGAATGCTGAAAGGACATTGCTTCTGATACTTGGCAACCTTGCCATGATTGGCCGCGCTTGTTACAGAGTAATCTGGCTGTGGCGCTGCGAGGGCGGTTGAAAACAGCAGAGCTGAAGAGAAAAGGGAGGGAATATGCATGACGGCGTCTGCTATGTTGCTGTTGCTCGAGACCTGAATGCTTGATGTTTCGGTGAGACATCATCAGCTGAACTGAGACATTCTTATAGATATTTTCCTACACACAGCCTTACAGATAGATATTTCCATCGTCAATTAGCGACTCCGGGAAATCCGAAATGAGATGAATCGCCATCTACGCAAGACTAGAGGCAAGTTCAACGGCTGACCTGACTAGCATCAGGGGGTACCCACAATTTGCCGTTTCGAAAGATGAGACCGCGACCCAACGCCAATAGTCTCAGCAATAGTTCACCAGCTAGTGACATTTCATTAAACAAGTAGACAGCAAAATCTTCAGCAGCTGAGCAGCCTCTATTAATACACAATCACAGTCTCGCAATTGGCCCGGATTTTCCGATCGAGCCCATATCGTAGATATCGATTGAAACATATCGTCATCCATTAAAAGGCTCGGTCGCCACCGAATCTACATAATGCCGAGAGCCTGGCTAGGGGAGGAAAGAAAACTCAGGACCTTGATCCTAAATGACGAAAAGACTTAGATAACTTTGGCCTAAGCTTAGGGCACGCTTTACTAAGTTTATTTTACTATCCTCTTCTAAAGTGTCATGTTTTCTTGCTGCCCGAGGCCTGGGCAAGTTTTGCACAAACAAGTTGCCACAAGAAACTGCAGATCTTTGTGCCTTGACCCCTTAGAGCAGATCCATAATGTTGTTAGAGATATCGTCAATGTTTGATCCCCACTTGTCGGGTGAGGTCTGCCGGGTATTAGCGTGAATTGATGAAGTTGAAGGGCAAAGTCACTCACCTGTAAGTAGAGTATGCCATCTTCAATAGCTGCCTCTCCACTACTGCCCTCAACTTTGTCAAGGATACGGAAATGCACTTCTCCTTTCTCCAAAGCCTCACTCAGCGCCTCCTGCAGCATATCATCGCTGTCAAACTTGCGCCACTTCAGCGTACTGACCAAACCACGGAAATAGTTGAGTATAAAGGCGCCAAGGTATTGGTCGAAGTCACCCTCTTTGGTCACCTTCAGCTTCTTGTAGGTCTCCTCAAAGTTGGGGACTAGGGTAAGATCTTTTTGACAATATCCTTTAGTTCAGACTGTACGTCCGCAATGTCCGGCTCGTAGTCTTCACGGATACCTTTGCGGGCATAAAAGCTCAGCGCATCTGTAGAAGGGGCCAGACTGATACCCTTCTCCAGGTTCTTGTGCCAAAAGGCATCGCCAGTGTTGGAACCGAGTCTGTCGGCGCCGAAGACTATGGCGAGCTTCCCGTCGCTTGTGAACTTGGCTCCGCATGCATCAAACGTTTCTTCCTCATCCACGTCCATAGTGAGGACATGAGCCGAGGCCAGCTTATTGATTTCATCGTGGTACTTGGGGTTTCTTTCGAGTTCCTTGACAGCCTCCTCGACATAGCTGACTCTGTGAGCGGGTATATCTGGCTGTTGGGAATGAGTATCGTCTTACTTTGCAATCATCGAGCCTGGGCTCTCACGGGCCCAAGAGCCTTCTGCACCATAAGGCACGACAGCAAGAGCGTCGATGTCAATCTTCCAATCAACACCCATGGCTTTCGAGAGCTGCTCTTCGAAGTCTGCCAGTTTGTTCTGCCATTCATCCCGGACTATGAACCATTGTTCAATATCAAACCTCATTCCGTGAAGGCGTTGACTTACGGTTCTTGCGTGCCGCAAGAGGCAGCTTATCAAGAGGCGGAAGTCGAGGCATTGTTGCGTCAATGAATTGAAATAGGAGTAATTGGTCGGTCGATGAGAGGTGGAGTTCCGAAGCTGAGGATTGATAGAAGACTTGTACAGACGCAATACGGTGAGAAACTCTTCCACCTTATATAGTTCATGACTCCAATATCAACTCTTTTGATTCCGCATGCGGAATTCTTCTTACGATCTCTAAAGTAGCATTGAGACCCATTTGTTGTGCGAATGATTGTGACATTCTTCAACTACCTGCAACTGTGGACGATCTCACCCTATACTCTCTAGATCCGTCGTGATGCTCGACCAATCAGAAGCTGTTTCCCCCATCCCAGACGGAAAACTCGGGAGGGTCAATCGGGATAATAGAAGACCCCGAGAATCTTCTGTTCTTTGCATGCAACGTGAAACAACCGCTTGAGGCTTCACGAGAAGTCAAAATGGTACTTCAGTTTATGGACATGGATTAATGATGGGGGCATGCATAAGGCAGGAGAAGGGATCGTCGTACTGCTTCAGCTCTCGCTTAATTAACCTGGAAATGTCTTAGCTTTAGTTGAACCTTTTCGGAAGCAACCTTTGCGAGCCAATCAAAAACAGAAATTGAACCATTACCCCTGTAATCTCCTGTCAACCTTAAGAAGTTGGACTCACCGAGGCAGACAGGACTGTAGATCTATTCTGAAACGGGCGGAGTTTTTTCTTTACGGGCAGTCGAAGTAGAAAAGGCAATTACTGAATGAGGAAGCTCCCGAAGCAGGTTTCAGGCAGCATTTAGGGTGAATTGCACTAGACGGTATCCTGTCTTTTCTGTCAAGCTGAGCCCCAACGGACATTATGTTGGGCGGTATGTATTCTGGGGCGTATGAAAGACCAAGGCGAATGGAACTAAACAGAAGTGGTAAACTTGTCGAGTGTCGACGAATAGCACTGCTAAGGTTCGTGCCATGGAACATATTACACGAAATAAAGATCAAAAGTAACATAAGAGAAAGGTAGTGCCGAGAACACTAAAAAAAGGCACAGTATGTCCTTAAAACACAAAAGCAAGTTAACGAACGAGATGACTCCTCCATGATGGCGAGTGTCCTATCTCTACTTTCAGGCTTCTCACTGAACTCCTGGAAGTGATAGAATATACAGAAGGCAGCAGGTGCCACAACAACCATGTCGAATATGGCCCCGATCTTTCTAGGGTCGGCAGCTGTAAGGACATTCAGAGATTGGTACCTGTCAAAGAACCTCTGAGCCGGGCTAGAGAATACACAATTTAAAACAACAGTAACAACCCCGGTGATTGCGAAGGGTAGACATGAATGGGCTCTCAATAGACACTGTTCCAAACAGGAGATCTGCGGCAACAACTGCAACAGAACCCACTGCACCAAGTATAGCTGAGGGTATACGACGTGAGTTCTTGGGGCCAGGATCTATAGCTTCGGGTAAGAAGACCCAGATTCCTGTCGTGAGGATACAACCAGCAATGCCGCGGCCCACGATATAGATGATACGCCCTGTCTCACGCGGTACACTCAGGCGAGAAGTACCGCCGTCTACCTCATCGGATAATAGTCGAGGCGGCTACTTAACGACTGCTGAGAATGAGGCCCAATCTGTGGCATTGATTAATGCAAGGCCGTGGCATTGTCTGGGAATGGAGTTTCGCCTGTGCCAATCTTATATACCATTGTGATTAATTGTTCCAAGAACACCTTCGGCGAGAATTCCACCGAGTCTCTTAACTATATCTGCGAGACTCAGAGTCGAGAAATGTTTTGCGAGGTCTTGAAGCTGTCCAAAAGCCTTTAGGAAGACTATCCCTCCAACGTAGTCAGGATGGTATAAGTCGAGAACACAAGCATCAGTCAAGGTTCAGGATCCGATTTGGGATTACGCAGTGGGTGTTAGTAATGAAGCCACAAAGCATTATGAGTGGAGAGTAGGTATGTGATCAATATGGTACGTGATTAGAAGAAAGGATATACGTTAGCAGACTAGTACCAGTCAGTCTTGCCCTAGGAATTTACAGAAGTCCGAGCTGAGACATAATATTCATATAGCCGTATCGTGTTGTCATTCATCATCTGTGTTTGCAGCCTAAAGCTTAACCTTATAGGCAGCATTCATCCCCATCCATATAGCCGTATGCAGATATATAAGTGGGGATTGGCAAGGTTATGGCTGGCTGAGAAGCCTAAAACATGTAATATGGCTAGCTGTAGACCATTGATATGTGACAAAGAACGGAGTCTAGACCATATCCCCGGCACAATTAGCATTACCTGAGTCTGTAATGCGAGCACTACTTACTATTCAGACGCCTATGCATTAACAGGTATAAAGGCTTAGAGCGTATTAATCACATCTGTTGGTTTTTAAATGGTTAATGAATAACAATGCAAATGGAGCAAGTGACATGGCATCGTATGAACCACGCTTTACTACGACAGAGTTTAGCCATTTTCTTTACAAAGATTATTTCCTATCACAATCAAAAGTCACCTCGCCAGACGGCGGAGCTCAACATCACTTCCCCAATCCGTTGTTTCTGTCTGCCCACTGACCCTTAGCTGCTCAGTAGGTTCCCTTTCTCCCAAGCTGCTGTCTATCTTTGTAGACTTTGATACCCGCTGGCCCCATTTCTCCCTTATCACGTTCTTGAGGACATTCCGACTAGTTGTAAAGAAGATCAGAGCGTTCCACAGACCTTGCAGAGGCATGACGGCCGCTATGGCAACTTGGTATGAGTATGGAACATCACCGTTAAGTAGACTCTGGATACGTGTAATACTGGCCGGTACCCATGTAACGAGGACGCTCAGCGTGAACATAAAGGTTGTGAAGAGGTATGCCCGTTTGACAGGGTCTCTGAGCCAAAACTTGGACTTGGTGCTGCCCGTGGCCGATGACGAAGATTGTTGCTTTTTACTGGCAGAAATTGGCTCCACGGTCGTGGCTTTGGATGCTAATTTCTGGGAATTAGACACGGCAGTACCGGGTATGTCTTTGGCTCCTTGCACATCGCTGTCGGTATTTGTTTCTGTCACCTGTTGTTGGTCAGCTGAAATGTATTGCCATTTTATGGAGGTTTGCTGTACTGTTTGGTGGTCGGTTACTGTGGTTTGGATGCGCGAGTTCAAGATACCTCGAGCTTCGTTTCTCGCCCGAAAGAGGCGAAAGCCAACAGCTGTGTTTAAAGCGATTGAAGTGGCTATGCAGATCCATACAAATAGGTATGAAGTGAAGAGTCGTATGCTGACCCAAGATTCTCGGATCCAACACCATGTCTGGTCTGTCGTCAGTGTATCGTTGAGACTTGGGGTTATTCACGACTTACAGTTGTTGCTCCATAGACAGGACCACGCGCTGGAGTCGAGATGAAAAACAGGGTGAACCCTGATATGAATGGTCCTCCGAAGCAAATCAGAGAATAAAGCCACTTGTTGAACGTGTGCGGATTCGATTGAAAGAAGACAATCCTGAAAGTATTGACCGACATGCCGAGAGACCACCACGCATCAGACTGCATAAAACTACACCTGAGATTAGGATATATGCCGAATAGTCACCAAAACACAGTTATTACTTGCATGTGTACCAAGAAGCTTTGCGCCCTGCAAAGTGCCGAATCTTCCCCCGAGCCAATCCATCGCGTGAAATAACAGTCCCGATGCTAGCGCCCAGATTCGCGATGCTAGCAAACACGATAAACGTATTCCGAGGATTGCGCAGCCTCGGTATGCTCCCGTACGTGACGAAAATCGACAGTACAGCTACGAGGCTGATTGACGAAAAGACCCTCTCCAGCAGCGCCAGCCGTTCTAGCTGAGAGTCAGAGAACATCTCGGTCGCTCGCGTGATTGATTCACTAGCATTTGGGCGGTGGTGAAAGCTGCAGTGGATTTGGCCGAGCTCAGCGGTGAGCGGAGAAGGTTTGGAAGCTGGGAAGATGGGGCTGTCGATGTTTCAGTTTTTCAACGGTGCCATCCTTGTGGCTTGAAAATCTGCCTGGCCTTGGTCGGAAGCCGAAGGATCGGCGCAGCTGGGGAGATAGCTCCAAGGCTATCTATTGGCTCCCCGTGAAGCCACGATGGCATTCCGCCAGTGCTGACGAGGCTAGACTGCTTGTTATCTTGTCTAACCCCATTAGGCATGTCGTGTTCTTCTGATGCCCAACCTGCGATGATACAGGGCGCATGAGTCAAACTTCCATGTAGTCTGTAGCTATTTTCATCAAGTCGTGGCCTGGGTATCAAAGCAATTGTGGACAAGGCAGGGTTAGTATAATTCCTATTTTAACTATTGGCATGATTATACAGCAAGGACTTCACAATCTTTGTACAAGAGGCAATTGGCTGCCATTAACAAGGTTTGTAACTAAAGCACTGGCGTTAATATTCGTGCGTCTCAGAGAACGTTTCATAAGCTGATGGGAGAGCGACATCTAACTGTCGCGCTCGATCTGGACCATACACGTCTGCCTTCTGATATTACACGACAACGGTTAGTTCACTTATCTAATCGAGATTCGCATGACTGACCTTTTCTGGCCTAGCATCTGGCGTCGGCATAAAGACAGCCTTGCCGTCATTTCCAAAGTACGCAAGGTCCTGCTCTGCTATCAGATCTCGTCAAGTACAATTTAGAATAGTGTATTCTTTACCTTATCAAACGCCAGCTGGTTCTTCTTTGCAAACGTAATCCAGTTCTCACTGAATGGGGCACGAGTCACTTCAAGACACCGGAAGTGCCAGATCTTCCACTGCCCACCCTGTTTCAAAAAGTCCAAGGCATAGTGGCACCAGACCCAGTGAGTCCAGACTCGCTTACCATCGACGTTCTTATCTTCAGGCTCGTAGAGAAATTCTGGCATGGTCCCCACGTTCTTGGGGTCAGCCAAGCCACTTTCAACTCCAGCCATTAACCAAAACCCTTTTGCAGTTTCACCATCACCTGCAACTTCGATCAACGGAGTGGTTGTCTCGTGTAGAATAAGTTTTCCGGGGGTGAGGGTCGGTCGCTGTGGTAGGCCATAATGCTATCATAGTCGGTGTATACTCCGACGTTGGTGTATTGTGCATGAATTCCATGGGTACCACGCTTGACCCACAGAGCCTTGATCTGTTCGTCCTGGAATACATTGTGAAGATGCATATACTTGCTGAACACATTCTCGACCTCACCTCGATCGTACGGCTGATCATATTAATGGGTAGGTTTGGATAGCATTGCCGTATTTCTTACTCGTTGTGCTAGCTTCTCTACGGCCGCAAGTCTCGCCTCAGTAGTGGAACTAAAGTTATGCGAAGCCATTTTGGACTCTTCGGGGCAGATCACAATAGTTTGGAAAGATTTTTAAGGTGATACTAATTTCCATCCGCTTATTGACATTAATAGATGTGATGATGTTGACTTAATACAGCTACCTCCGTAAGCCTATCTATTAGGCGCTTTCCTCCTTCCCGAGCCGAGATCTCAAGTCAAATAACCACCAGCTCAGCGTTGTAGTCCGAGCATCGCAACCTGACCTTAAACAGTGTAAAGTTACCCCAGATAACGCACATCTTTTGTTGAAGAGCCACGGTAGATCATCGTACCCCGCGTTTTTAAGAATTTAAGCACTTCGGTTGTTTTGTCGGCTCCACTTTCCCGGCCCGTTCTTCGGTTCGGATCCGTCGTATTCAATGATTCAACAGGCCTTTAAACGAGCTGTATCTGAAGTTTCCGGATCGACAAGTTGATATTCGTAAGAATCTGACTTGGCCGTAATGAGATGAGAAGTGTGCTTCCCCGCATCTTAGAATCGGGTTGTCCACATCCTCCCGCCTATCATACTTGATCTGGCTTGCATATATACTGCGTATTCGACAGATGCCAGATCAAGTCATGGAAGATCCTCGGATACCTTCTCTCGAGATTCGACTCTCCTTACCTCCAAACTGTTCTATAATCCGTCATATCGGGGAACGACATGGCCGCCAAGAATGAATACGCGGAGCACACCGAGGAACCAGTTAAAGGTTCAAATCCACCATCGGGACACGCAGAAGGAAATGCGCTTCTCGTAGATGCCCACGGGAATATCAGACGTCTTCCCGTTCCTTCGAGTAATCCCAACGACCCTCTTAACTGGAGGCCTTGGCAGAAATGGGCAGTGATTGTAACATGCTGCTGGTTCTGTAAGTAAATCAATACAAGCTTCTGGATATCTTAATGGTCAGCCTAACATTACCATGAGCTATCATGGGTTTGGCCTTGATTGGTGGCCTGGGACCAATCTTGGGGATCTTCTTCCAACTCTACGGTCCACAGGGGTACGGACCATCTGAAATTGCATTTCTCCTTACTCTGCCATCGCTTTGCGTTGGCCTCGGTAAGCTAACATCAACCTTTGCAAAGATGAGCAGCTGATATGTATTAACATGTAAAAGGCAATTTTATTATCCTTCCAGTAGCGCTAGCATATGGCCGGCGTCCAGTCTTCTTAATCTCGACCGTTGTCCTTCTCGCCGCCACGATAGGCTCAGCGGCCCAAAACAGTTACAATGGCCATCTAGTGAGCCGTGTCATGCAAGGCATAGCAACCGGCGCTTCCGAGTCTCTGCTACCGCTGATGCTTACCGAGGTTACATTTCTCCATGAGCGTGGGCGCGTATTTGGCTTATACTGGACCGTCCAGAATGTCCTCAGTAGTACGATGGGCTTGACCAGCAGTTATGAAGCTGCAGCTCTTGGCTGGCGATGGTACTACTGGGTATTCTCTATACTGGTTGGAGTGGGTCTGGTCCTAGCCTGTATGTTCGGTTTCGAAACTCGATTTCAAAGACCAGTTGTCAGTCTTGATGGAAGGGCTGTCATGACAGATGACTTTGGGGTCACGCATGTTGTTCCAGACAGCGAGGCTCAGGAGTATCTCGAGCGCCATGGTATTGAAGATCAGCGAGGAGACGAGGCTTGCGTGCCGCTGAAGAGTTATGCTCAGATGTTGAAACCATGGGGCAGCTCCCATAAGACCCCGGGACAGATCATGTTGTTATCTTTGCTTCGTATGGCTCAGAGCATGACCTCTCCTGCTATTCTCTTCACTGTTCTTGCTAGCTCAATCACCCTCGCTTGCGTGGTGGATGTCTCACTTACCTACGATGCCGTTCTTCAGCAATATGGATGGGATCCAAAAGACATTGGACTCATCAATCTTGGGGGTATCATCGGCGGTTTGCTCGGTGCTGCATACTGTACCTTGCTGGGCGAACCCTTCATTATATGGATGGCCAGACGGAATCATGGGATTCACAAGCCGGAGCACAGACTGATCGTCTTGGTGCCTGTTGCTATCCTCGGATTTTCAATGCTTATCCTCTACGGGTTCATGGCAACAGCGGCATTCGAAGGTGGCGGTTCCTACTGGGGAATCCTGGTTAGTTGGACGCTCTTCCAAGTGACATTTACCAGTGTCCTCATTGTCACAACCACTTTCGCTGCTGAGGCTAGTCCTAAGCACCCAGGACCAGCTCTCGTTATGGTTATTGGAACCAAGAATATTGTGTCATTTGGTGTTGCTTACGGCCTAACGGACATGGTGCAACACGGAGGTTACACATGGACCTTTGGGGTACTGGCTGGCATCTTTGGAGCTATTTTCATCTTGGGAATCCCTATCTACATGCTTAACCCCATATGGAGGAGATATGTTACAAGGGCAGAGGAGAAGAGGGGTATTACTACTACCGACTAAGGGCGATCGATGTACTTCTTACTGTCTAATTGGGTAGTAAGAAACGCCCCCTTTTAGTAGCTCTAGCCGACGTTGACCTACTCATGTTATCCCTGCAAAGGCTCCAGTGAAGATGAAAGAGAATGTCGAAGCAGAATACCACGAGGGTAGACTACATTCAGTGGTTTCAATTGCTTAAACCCTCCCTTGTGATTAATTCTTCTTTCTCGAACCAAAGTTAAAATGTGTATACTTTCAAGTAGATGAGTTGCTCTTTGCCGGGTTCATAATGACTCTGTATACACGTTACATGAACGGAGAAAATAGTAAAGAAGGCAGGATCATAGATACTACGTAGTGACATAAATAATGCCGTTTTTCATCTGCCTCCACAACTCGCCCTGCTTTGGGACTTCGAGATATTGATCATTCCTCCTCATTGGCTTCGTTAAGTAAGTCCCAGTCAATGTGAGGACCATTAAATTTAGATCGTCGCTCAATCCACAAAAGGCAAATGACGGTGAAGAGACCAACAATGACAGGGGCGTTACTTGAATGTCAAAGTTAGCAATGAGCTTCAAAGGAAAGAATTTCATCAAGGACTACTTACTAGTTCATTGAGCCGGCAGTTGTTGGGTTGGTCTGCGGAAGGCAGAAGACAACACCAATAACAATCATGAACACAACCGAATACAGATTGACCGCATAGCCAAGTCTACCGAGGTTGAAGGCGCGTCGTGGCAACTTATCGCGACCTTGGGTAAGTAAGACGCCCTGAGGGATAACATATGAAACATTCAGCATCAAGCAAGCTGCGTTGATAATTGAGTTGAAGGCTGTTGTGCTTGCGACGTAAATCAAACCATAAAGAACGCAGAATGCTGCAGAAAGAAGCGTTGTTCTCCATGGAATACCACGCTTAGGATCAATATGCTGCCAGTATTCGGCGAATGGGAGTCCTTGCTGTCCATCCACGTCAGCCATCACTTGTTGTATAGAAATTTTTACTTACATCACGGGCAAAAGCCCAGGTGATACGGCTGCAGGTCACCCACTGACTTGGAATACACGCTGGGAACTTGGTCAGATGGTATTACAAAGAGCCAGCATAAGCAGCTTACTGTAGTAGAGGAACGTCAGGTAAGCTTGTAGACCAGTTGCAGCGGCTTTGCTTCCAGTAGCTTGGTAAAACACCTCGAAGCTAGGGAGAAAGGAGCTTTGGACAGCCGCCAAGTCCTTGATGGAATATAGCATAGCAACGGTCCACGGAACAACGATGACGATACCCATGGCCATACTCATATTCCTAGAATTCAGTTAGCGTTAGATCCTGGCTCAAATTCTCGATCAACTAACAGGACTTGAGGAAGTTTGCGGCCTGGGCTAGGTAGCTCCTCGGCGATATGTGTGACAGCACCGTTCCCTGCAAAGCAGTATAGTGCAGCCGCAATGGAGAGGAGCCAGCCCGTACCAGTATTCCAGCCGCTGATACCACGGTTCTCAAGCATAATTGTACCCGGGGCGTAGTCTCCATCAGCCATGCCTAAGCACACTGCAATGGTCAATACCATTCCAATGAGAGAGAAGCCTGTAATCGATTCGGTCATAAAGTCGAGGTGTCTCTGTTTGATGGTGTAGATTGGAATTACTGTTGAGGGGCAACAGGTCAGCAGAGGCTTTTCAAAATAAGTGTCTAGAGCTTACATGAGAGGACAGTGACAGCCAGGTAGCATAGGTAGACCTGGTAACGTTGCTGTGCAAAGTCCGGGAACCAAGCCGCAGCACATCCAAAGGCAGAAATGGCTGTATAGATTAGACCGGAGCAGGTTGTGATCCACCATGCGATAATATTGATCGATCCTGTAACGTAGGCGCCAAAATTGCGAGTTTTCGGCGGTGCGATGATATACGTAAAGTGGTATTGTCCACCAGAAGATGGAAACGCAGAGCACAGCTCAGCCAAGCCGAGAAAAACAATCCACTGGGTAGCAGCGGCGATGAGCGGCGCAAACAACGTAGTGACGCCGCCTCCGTAGATTAGCACGAGGCCGAAAGACGAAGCGTATGTGAGCCACGAGTTCGTGATACTGGAAATGAAAGACAAGGAGGGTTAGGAAGATCTGAGCGTGTCATGATATAAGAAACTAACCTGTATGCCAGAGAAAGTGCACCCAACCAGGAGAAAGATCTCTCGAGTTCAGCTTTGTGCCCCTGAGCGCGAAGACGCCTGTCGTCAGCGTCGATAATGGACCCCTTGCTGACCGAGGGGGTACGGTTAATAGGCTCGACCCGAGCAAGATCTTCGGATGACTTTTTATCCATGGTGTGATTGTGGACGGTTGACGATCAAGATAAGTTATGAGACTGATTTTACCACCGAAGGGGAGGTGGTTTATATAACAATCAACAACGCCGCATTTAGACATGCCCTAGCACCTGAAGGCACACTGCAAGTCCTTGTAATCTCAATGTCGGAATGTACGTCCGGCACAGCCGCTATCAGCTGAAAGCACAGTGCCTTTATCTGGCCCCCTTTCCTGCACTGTTGGTATCAAGCCTAATCGGGAAGCTTCTTCAAAGCTTATCGTTGGTAGAGCACCATTTCCCCGCCTTCCTACCCCAGATCGTTATGTAGATTGTGGTTAAGCGACACCGAGCCTTGGTCTTATCTGGTGCCCTGACAGTAAAGGCTCCAGAACCGTAATTCAGCTCCCCAGACCGTTGCGATATCGGACAATGGCAGATATTGCCAGTGAGACGTATTAGGATATTGTAATGGTAGCACACGATAAGAAGTTGAGGGGTAAATACTATGATGGGACTAGTAGGATGGCGAGTTACAGCTGCATTGGGTATTGCATTGGAGTATAGCAAAGCATCCTTTATTCCATTCTTTCTACCAAGGTTTCCTACTAAAATAGTAGTAAACTATTAACTGATAAACTAAAGATATTACTCGATTTTCAAAATCCTCGCTACTATATTACTCAAGCTACACGGCATGCTATCTCCTTATAGTTTTAAATACTGTTCTAAGACTTACTCTCACTATTCAGTAGACTGCTTCTTAACTAAGAAATGATCACAATAGTGAAGGTAAACTGTTGTTTGCCTTGTAACAAGCTGTCAGTCGAGTTCTTCTCAGTTTGTCTGCTCTTCGATCCAGTTTTTTTTTATCGATATCCTAAGCATAATTCTTTTTCTGCAAAGCAGCGACTGGAAGTACGTATATCGCAGGACAGTATGTAAACGAAATTAGCCTCTGTATGCTCTAACCATACTAGCCGGCAGTAGGACGTGACTGCAATTGAGGGAGGTGTGCAGCTGGGAAGTTGCTCTCTCTATAAAGCAAAGCTATTGAAATCTTAGTATTTTATACCCTTATTTATCTCTACTAAAGTAAATCATTAATTTCACTTTCTTACCTCTATCCTTCCCAGTTTGCTACTTCCTATTGCAGTTAGTATAGTCGTAATTCCCCAACGTGGATTAGTGTTATTTGGCAGACAAATCCAACCACTGGTGCAGTTGGCACAGGGTAAGCCCCAGACTCAAGCACCTCCAGATGGCTGCAAGAAACACTGAAGAGCTGAGATGTAAAATCCCTGTTCAAATCACCAGACGCAGGAATGAAAAACAAAAGGAAGATAGAGTCTGGTATCCAAAGTAAAAGTAGACGTAGGGATATGCGAGCCTAACAGGCAATATCGGGGTATTGTATTAAGCCAAATATACCGTCCATCTGCTTCTTACTTTCCTTCAACGAACATTCTTTGTCCCAGGCACAACAGTACCGCAGAATGGTTTTAAATTGTCGCATTCTTGGGACATCTAACCTCTGACTGGGCGATATCACGCATGAGTCTCGGCCCCGTTCTAGGGGAGGAAAGAAAACTCAGACCCTCAATCCTAAATGACAAAAAGACTTAGGTAATACAGCATAAGCTTAAGATACCTTTTACTAAGTTTATCTTGACACTCCATATCAAGGTCCGTTGTTTTCTTGCCCCCGAGGCCGTTATAATCATTGGTCTTTCTCCAGATTTTCCGAAATGGGAAAAGTAAACCACTAAGTGGATGAGCTATTTAGCGAAGGGAAGTATGTCAAAAGTTCAAAGTGACAAGGGTCAAATTGTGAAGGGTGTTAACACTAGATAACTGTAGGCAGCTTAATAGGACTCCAATTCACGCGTAATGATGTTAGAGGATATAAAAAAGCAAACATAATGAAGGAGTGCAGGGAAATGCCTGACCTTTATTCTATAGTCTGCCCTTTATCTCCATCAGTGGTCAAAGGCAGGTGTTATATTGCTACATCACAAGCAGCTATGTCAATAAGTCATTGGCTCCTGTGGCCTTCAAAGAGTTTGAGACCGTGTTCATAACATCTACTTGTATTGGCCACTGACATAAAATGGAAATAGAAAGAATGACAGAGGGTTTCAAGACTAACCACCGCTTCCGAAACTAGGGAATGAAAGGCTGAGATGGTCACAAGTGAATCTAACAAAGTAGTCGTTCTTCGACCCAGATCCATCAACAATGACAGTTCCATCGGGCGCTGTAACAGTGACGATCATGGCATAGTCCCCCTGGGCATTAGCCCACAACAGACGAAACGGGGTATAAGTACCTGCCGTGAGCTGAATTTTGTAAGTCTTCGAGACTGATGGGCCCCACGAATAACCCTGCTCCAAATCCGCATTACTGTGCGTCCATGAAGTCATAGCCTTGTCACCGAACCAGACCAATGTGATCTCATCGGAGTATGGAGCTATGATAGAATACTCCCTGCTGATGGGTGCGTATAAGAATGCTCGATGATTGACTACTTTGTACTGCCAAGTCTGAATCGGCGAGAGGGGATAAATACTCTGGAGGGCAAGCGAATTTCCGGACGTCCCTCCTCCGACCTCCAGAATGCCGATTCGGTTTGTAGTACCAGTGAAACTCGGCGACTTGCTCTTGAACGATTCGGCATTGAAAGATGAAAAATTCGGAGGGTCAGAATTGTAGTACTTGTGAGTGTAGATGGCGTATTCCAAGCCTGTATTGCCGCATGTCTGGTCGGCGACTTGTGTGCCGACGGCAGGAAGTACAATACATACAGTCGCAGGTGAGCCGTCAGTTGGTACTGGACCCGTGGATGTGCTTGACCCTGAGAATCCAGTGGAATAGCTCGTTACCGTTGTATACGACGCGGCGACTTGAACGACGACAGTAGCAGGATCACCTTGAGATGCTGGCACCATGGTGGTGGTTGCCCGTGTCGTGTAGGAGCCGTACTTGAAAATAGTCGTGTATGGCTGCGGAACTTGTATTATCACGGTGCCAGAATCCCCCTGCGAGGCTGGTGCTAAGGTTGCAGTTGCTCTATCGGAGAAGGAACCGTAAGTGGTTAGAGTCGTATAAGGTTGGGGAACTTGAACGACAACAGTAGCTACACTGTCTTGAGAGGCAGGGGTCATAGTCGTAATTGCAGCAGTTGTAAAAGCGCCGTAAGTCGTTGTAGTTGTATAAGACAGAGGGACTTGGATAGAAACAGTAGCAACACCGCCTTGTGAGGCGGGTGGTAAGGTAGCAGTGACTGGTACGGTGATAAACCCGTAATTGGTGACGGTTGTGTATAGCTGGGGGAGTCCAACAAGAACAGTAGCCAAGGTTCCAGGGGCAGAAGGTGCTAGGGTGGTAGTAATAGGGGCAGTGAAAGACCCATAAGTAGTTACAGTAGTACATGGCTGTGGTAGCTGGATGAGAACAGTCGCGACAATATCCTGAGACGCCGGGGGCAAGGTTGTAGTTACGGCTCCTGAGATGAACGCATAGCTAGTAACGGTTGTATATGGCTGCGGGGCCTGAACAATAACAGTAGCCAGAGGACCAGGCACTGAGGGATCTAGTGTTGTAGTCAAGAGTCCTGCGAAATCGCCAAAGCTAGTCAGAGTTGTATACGACTGTGGCACCTGAACAACAACAGTAGCATCGCTCCCAGGCACTGAGGGTTCCAGTGTCGTAGTTGCGGCAGCTGTATATATACCATAGCTAGTAATGGTTGTATATGGTTGAGGAAGTCCAACAACAACAGTAGCTAAGCCATCGGTGGGTGCCAAAGTGGTGGTCGTAGGCTGAGTAAAGGAGCCATAGCTAGTGAGTGTTGAATATGAGATAGGAAGATCGACTAACACCGTGCAAACGTCCCCTGGAGCCGGCGGCTGCAACGTCGTTGTCAACGGAGAAGCAAAAGAACCATAGCTAGTAACAGTAGTGTATGCCTGAGGGATCTTGACCATGACAGTAACAAAGTCCCAATCAAGAGAAGGTTGATATGTCGTAGTTGAACGTGTAGTGAGGCTATCAACATAGGTCGTGACAGTTGTGTATGACTGTGGAAGATCAAGGAGTACAGTGATAACATCTCCTGCTGTAGCTGCCGGTAAAGTCACTGTTTCAGGAGCAGTGATACCTGGACGATAGCTTCTGACTGTAGTATACACCTGAGGAATTTCAACTACAACAGTACCAGAGTCGCCAGGAAGGGAGGGCTGGTAGGTTGTTGTCAAGGGTGAAGTTACAGTATCAATATAGGATGTGACAGTTGTATAGGACTGCGGAAGAGCAAGAAGCACAGTAATGGCATCGCCAGGAGCAGATTCCGGCAGGGTTGTTGCAGCAGGGGCTGTGATACCTGGAACGTAGTTTGTGACTGTCGTGTATAATTGCGGTAGATCAACCTCAACAGTGATGACTTCACCTTCAACAGAGATTGGGTGGGTCTTTGTTCCAGGTGTAATGAAAGTACCATAGCTTGTGACTGTTGTATAGAGTTGTGGCAGGTTGACCTCTATGGTTATGATTTCGCCTGTGACAGAGACTGGGTACGTTGTTGTGCTAGGTGCAGAGAAGGCACCATAGTTTGTGACAGTTGTGAAGAGTTGAGGAAGATTGACCTCCACAGTCACAATATCCCCTGCACTAGATGCAGGATATGTCGTAGTCGTGGGTGTAGAGAAAGAACCATAGCTAGTGACAGTTGTATACAACTGAGGGAGATCAACAATGACGGTCACAACGTTCTGGAGTCCAGTTGCACTGTCGGTTGTCATAGTCGATGTTGTGACACTTCCATATCGGGTGATTGTCGTGTATGACTGCGGCTCGATGACTACCACGGTCACAGTCTCCCCTGAAACAGACTGAGGCATGGTGGTGGTGGATGCAGCCGTGACATCTCCATAGGATGTGATGGTCTCGTATGGCTGTGGCTCATATACAACAACAGTTACTACCTGTCCTACCAGAGATGGTGATAGAGTGGCTGTAGAAGCAGCAGTAACGGCTCCATAAGTGGCGATAGTCACCCAATGTTCCGGCTCATACACAATGATAGTGCCCGTCTGTTCTCCGAGGGAAGGCATAAAAGTGCTTGTAGCCACGGCTGTAACTGTTGCATCGTATGAGGTGACGGTCACCCACTGATACAGCTGATTGACAACAACTTGGCCTACATAAGTAGATATCGAGCGCGCCAATGTGGCTGTAGAAACATGGGTGCTTGTTTCACTAGAAGACGTTCCAGTGGTTGATGGATCGGGGGTATTGTTATCGACAGCCCCTATCTGTCCTGCAAAAGGCGGAATAATAGTGCTTGTAGCTGTGGCTGTGATTGTTGCGTCAAACGAAGTTACAGTCACCCACAGGTATGGCTGATCGGAACGAACGCTGCCCACAGTGGAAGGCGAAACTGTAGATGCAGACGTGTCTGTGTCTGTGTCTGCTGTAGATGTGTCAGTGGTCGTTGTATCAGATAATGTTTCTCTAATCGATTCGTTTGGCTGGCTGACAACAACACTATCCGAACTTGAAGGCAAAACTGGATATGTAGACAAGTCTATGTTTGTTGGTGTGTTGGTGGCCATCGTATCAGGAGATAATTGACTAGTCGATTGATCTAGCTGATTCAGGATAACTTTGCCGTTACTAGAAGGCGAATTCGATGTAGACGTGTCCGTTTTTGTGTTTGTGTCTGCAATTGTTCTAGATATGTCGGCGTTGGTCGTATCGGGAGATGGTTGACTAGTCGATGGATCTGGTTGATAGATAACAACACTTCCTGTATCCCCTGAAGCCGAGGTTGATATAGTACTTGTGGATGCAGACAACTGGCATAACTCACAGGCGGTGACAGTGTCTGTTTGGCCTGGTGAGGTTGCACTTGTCGAAGTGGTAAATGCAGTAGTAGCTGTTATATCGTAAGAGGTGGTGTTTGCCCATTGATACTGCTGAAAGGGAGCATGGGATCTCTGAAGAGATCGGGCGGGTGGCATTGTAGCTGTATATGCAGTTGTAGCTGCTTCGCCGGAGAATGTGGTGTCAACAGACGATGTGGTGGTGGTTTGTGAAATTGAATCCATCATACTAAAAGCTGTAGATTCATCGGAAGATGTCGAGGTATCAGATAACGATGTAGCAGAGGACATATATTCCGAAGATATAGACCCTCCAGAATATGTAGATTGGTCGGGTGACGTAGCAGCAGAGGACGTAGTGTCATCAGAAGATATAAACCCATTATAAGATATGGGCTTATCAGTTGATACGGCAGTGAGCGTCGTAGTGAAAGTTGCTCCATCAGGGAAGGTAAAACCATCAGAAGGTATTGCGGTATCGGATGATGCGGTATAGGATGATGCGGTAGTAAGGGTTCCATCAGAGGAGGCAAAACCATCGGAAGATGCAGACCTGTCAAAGCTTGTGGATTGAACAGATGCTACCGAAGCAGCATATGTAGACCCATCAGAAGATGCAATAGCAAGGGTCGTATTGGTCTCACCAGGGGAGTTAAAGCCATCGGAAGATGTACTTCCAAGAGGTAACACTGTAGTTATAGACTCAGATGTAACTGGACTATCAGTAGATGTAGTACCACCAGAATATACAGTTCCATCAGAAGGTACGGCTCCAAGAGAAAGTTTGTTAATTGGAGACGAAGCTGTTCCATCAGAAGAAGTAGATCCATTGGACGACGTTGTTCTGTCCAGGGAGATAGTTTCGTCAGCAGGCGTATAGACAATAGGCATCACACTAACTATAGTTGTAGCCATAGGTGTCTTATCAGAAGATGAAGTGATAATATATGACGACGTTCGATCCAGCAGCTTGATCAGAACTGCACCAAAAGAACCTGACCCTGATTGGAGTTGCGTGATAGTGACAGTATCAGTCCCGGTTCCGGTGGTAGTGATTATCAAGTATGAGACGGGATCGGAAGAGCCCATAATGTTCATAGAGGCGTCCGAGCTTGGTGAAGAAGACGAGATAGGTAAGGTAGCTGATGTGTCTTCTGTGGTACTGGGCCCAGATGAAATCTGCATAAAGACTGCAGCAGTGTAATCGGTGCCTGGAGTGGAAGAAATAGGTAAAGTAACTGATGTGGCTTCTGTTGTGTCAGGCCTAGACGAATTCTGCGTAGAGATCGCATTGGTACTCTCAGTACCTGAAGAAACAGATAAGGTAATTGATGAGGTTTCTGTAGTATCAGCCTCAGGCGAATTCTTCGTAGAGACCGCAGTGGTACTGTCAGGGCCTGGTGTGGTAGATTGTGTGTAGGGAGAAGACTGAACTAGTCGCTGGTTGGCTACCAGTCCACTTATGCTAGACCCAGATGTCTGTGTAGAGACCATGATGGTGGCATCAGAGGTAGACGCGTAATCAGTGATACTTGTCGAGATATCTGAGTTTGTGGAAGTTAAAAAGGAAGATGATGTCTGTGATGAAAGAGTGACAGTGGTATCAGAGGCAGAGATATAGTAAGCACTACTGCTTGTAGAGGAATCAAAAATTCCTGAAGTCGAATAGGAAGATAATTTAACAGTTGTCGTAGATAATGTTCCCATCGCGCCATACTCAGAGGATGTCTGCCAAGAGACCTCAGTGGTATTATCAGTAGCGGAAACGGTGTCTGTTGTACCAGGGACAGACAGGGCAAGTTGCTGAACGATGACGGAACCACTCGGCCCAAGCTCTAAGAGGGTGTCGGTAGTATAGACAGTAGTACCCCGAGTATCTGTGTTGGTCGCTTCCGTTACCAAAGACCCAATGGGATTTGCACTCGTGGTACTGCTATTGACACTTGTTGACACTTCGACAGGCGAATTTGAGCTTATGGAAGACTCATATGATGTCTTCGAGCTAGTTGAAACTCCACTGTCGCTGTCTGTAACAGATTCCGTACTGTGAAGAGGCGAGGTAGAGTCTGTAGCCGAAACAGAAGTGATGGAAAGGAGACTGGTGTCAGAGAAGAAAGACATTAAGGAGACAGTAGTTGATTCAGAAGCCTGCATATAGGTCTGTATGCTGATTATGGTGGTCCTATTAGTGTCTGAAATAGTCACTGTAGCATATAGCGTTGAGATAGAGCCTGAGGTTGAACTGCTAATACTGGCATGCTGGAAAGAACTTGAAGAGGCAGGTACACTTCTTGTCTCATAATTCTGGGCTTGACTCTCCGTAGTGATTGTGTTACTTCCATCAGTATCTGCAGCATACTCTGTTGAGGTATTGCCTTCGGTTGTACCGGTAGTCTTCGAAGACGGGGAGGAACTTGAAATGGCAGATGAATCGAAAGACGAAGAGCCACCTTGAGAGGCCACCATTGACGTCTCCGTGCTGATAAGGGTACTCCTACTGCCTTCGATTGAAGCGGCGATATTTGAGGAGAGGGACGAACTTGATAAGGCGGATGACTTGGCAGACAAAGAGCTTGGTAGGGAGACTTTTAAAGAAGCCTGTATTCTGCTGCTGCTGCTGCTGCTGCTGGTAGTACCATCAGTGTCCATGGTAGTCTCTGTAATAGACAGCGGAGAGATAGAGGCTGAAAGCGCCCATGGAGAGACTAAAGGGAAGTGATTCTTTGGTGCCAGGAAAGAAACTGGCAAGACAAATTGCTAAGAAGACACGGAACCTGTTCGAGTATTTTGGGAAGGAGTATCTGCATCGGCAGTAGCGGTGTTATCAGTGCCAGTGCCAGTGCGACCTGTGCCAGTTGTCACTGCAGCAGGAGGCCTCGTAGAAATAGTAGTTGGGGAATCACTGCGAATGCTTACTGATGACGCAATGAACACGATCCCTGATCCTCCAGACTGAGCTGGTGTAGGATTGGTATGTGTAGCAGTCTTAGAAACTTCAACGACCACTGTTCCAACACCATCTGTCCCTGAAGGTACTACTGTGTAAGTGCGAGTCTTGGATACTGCTGCAGTAGAGGTCGCAGTCACGAAAGTGATATGTGTAAGCCATGTCGTATGTATGTTGCTCCACGTACGCTGGGAGTCTGTCAATCCCGATGAAAGCTGCGCAATAATGGTGGAAGCTGTCAGAGACGTGTTGATGTCTGTGTTCGACCGCCTTGTAGTAGTAGTTCCTGGCTGACTTGAGAAGGCTTTTCCTGTCGCTGTTGATGAGATAAGGCTTTCGGCTTCTGGTGATCCGTTTGATATAGTAGAACTTGCATCTCCAGGAGGGGATGAAGTCATCATCATGAGAGAGGAGCTGTGAGGATCCTTGACTCCTGGGACTCCCGGGACTCTCAAGGTTTCTTGCGGGTCAAGAGACTGAAGGAGCTGCGTGGCCGGGTCTTGAGTTCTATCGCCATGACTAGATTCATTTTCTGGTCGTCCAATAGCCGTGATCGATGATCCGCCTGGATAAACAGGTGGTAGGGTCATACCGTTACGTTCGCTCGTTGAAGGGTCAATTTGAGCACCAGTAGGGATGGTCGTCATGATAATGACGGTGACGACGGGCGATGTCCCTCGGAAGCCAGTGGGCGGAATGGTGAATATCGTTGCATTTCTATCACCACGGATGGTGATGCTGGTATAAGCAGCATCGTTTGGGATCATGAAAGTGCTGCACAAATCAGTAAGGATGAAGGGAAGCCGGGAATACCGACATGGTATGCATACGTTGTAAAAGTCTCATACAAAGTGGACGACCCATCAACGATCACGATGGGCTGCGTCTGAATGATTACCTTACCTTCGGGGCACAAAGGACGCCACGGACCTAGCTTTGCATCAGCTACTGCACCCACTAAGGCCAGGGCCAAAAGTGGCTTGAGGCGTCGAAGAAGCATGGTCAGCGGAAATAAGATGAGGGAGAGTTTTCAATTACGAATATCAAGGGAAAAGAGAATGGACCATTATTTCGTGCGAGTGACCGAATAGAAAAGGAAATAAAGCTACTGATATCATGTCCCTTAATGGCCTAGCAAATAGCCGAGAATACAGCAAAGACAAACCCAGAAGAGGTTTTCATAGCCATCGATAGGATCCTACAGGCCTTCGCCATCCAAAGACATCAAAACAAGCGATCGGCGATCAGAGGATCATGAACATCGAGCGCGCTATGTGCATCAGCTGCTAAGCGTTTATTCCCTGCCCTGCTTTTCGGCCGAAAAGTACCAACAGTACGGATGCAGTAAACTTTAAATCACCCCATTCATGCCCTCTAGCGTGAACCATACTTTGTCAGGGTCTAAAAGCTGGAGGGTGGTTGCACCGGGCACGGGCGAATCCCGGTTTCCCGTGCCTTGCAGTCTAGTGTGTGCCAGCTGGCATGTAATTTGATTCGCTACAAAGGTTTCTTGGAATGTTTTCATTGACTCTTGGGGAAATGACAAAAGGCCATGGGGGCACATCTTATGCAAACGTTGGACAAGCTAATGATGCCTTGACGCTTTTCTCACAGCTACATTCTGAGTACTTCTTTTGATTGCAGTCTTAGGCTATTACGGTATTGCATTTTCGGCCAAGATATTTCGGTTCCATCATTACCGAGACTCCGGGGACAGACTGAAAAGCCCATCTTGGGCAATTGTGTTAGGTAGTGGTATACTGCCTGATCTGATTTGATAGAATGTGTTGTTTTGAGTTGATAGACCCCACTGCTGATACTCACATCACGCGCCTCACACGGATAATCCGGGAACGATATATGGAGTGCTCCGTATCGTTTTACTGGCCAACTCTATCTAAACCTGCCTTTTCAAGTCAAGTGTTAAGACGATTGCCGTGCCCTCGGTAGCAGACCAGCCACATGACGTTTGGTGGCTGGATGCGTGTTACCTAGCAAAATGACGTTCAAACGTGGCTTGCATCTTCACGTGGCTACAGCCGTTCTGCCCCCTCCCGATAGAATCAGCGAGGCTGTCATATTAAATGTCGTCGGTACCGTTTCCTGTAGATTTGCACTTTTGGAAGCAGCACTGAATAGAGCAAACCATTCATCTCTTACCTCTATTTTATGGGAATAACTTAACCGTTGCGACTAGAAGGTTCTAAAACAACGCATCGCCCCGGCGAACATTAAATATTATGGCGATGTTGTAATACAAAACTTGATCCTGAGAACCAGGGTCATTTAACACGATCGATTGTATAAAAGAAATCTTAGAAATAGAGAAATCGTCAGTGGCTTTTAATAACTTTTATGTCCAAAGTGTTTGCAGAACTGCCAGTCTTTCGGGGTCCGCGCTAGCTGTGGCATGCATTCCGCTCTCGGCAGCGCTTATAAGACATTATCGTCTATTAGGATTTGGATGAAAACTATGTTTTGAAACACAGACTGGGCCCTATTTCTGAACTTCTCAATTGGGAACAGCTTATCGTTGCTCTGCCAATCATAGCAGAAACAGGGTCAGGTTCCCCGGGAACTGTATTCACGGTACCCCAGATCTTAGAAGTTTTACCACGTACATCTTATCATAAGTGCTGTAAAAGGTTTCAGAAGAACCTATCTGGAATTATTCCCTGCGCTGGGAATTCATTGACTGCAAACAAGCCTGGTATGATTTCTTTCGGAATACCAAATGAGACGGTAAATAAAGCTTGGATGGCAGTTGGCCGTTATCAACGGCGACCTATTATAGCTTCCTTTCCCGGCAATGAAGTTGTTGATTGATTGACAATCTTGCCCTTGGTTCAAAGCAGGTTTTAGGGTCGTCCACATACCCGCAGTCTTGAGCAGTAACCGACCGTTTTGGTCCCAGTTAAGACCGTTAGCTCCACATGACGGGACCCTCGGTGCTCGTAGAGACAAATATACTTTCTCTAGCAACCTGGCTGAACCTCTCATAAGAGAGCCCTTCCTGGGGGATAAAAGTCAATCGGGAATACCTATGTGGATCAGGGATCAGTCGTGCATGGGCCCCTCTTCGTTTTTAGGCCGTTGTCGACTGGAATGCTACCTCAATATTTTCGGTAGGCCCCCGGGCCCAAGGACACGGTTCATATGTGACTGGGTTGTCGGTTAACTTTCAACCACCGGCGCTAGTCTTTCTCAGCTAACTGTTTTCTTTCATGACATTCTACGGTACCGGAGTCCTGGGACTCTGTCGATCGTCGTGATCATCAGGGGTTGAGCTGATCTCTGGATGAGCTTGAGTATCGCTTACTACTATGCGTATTGACCATTTTGGTGATTAAAGAATAGAAGCCCTTGTAAATCCAATGTATCAATGGTGATGTTTCTGGTATTTGATTCTCCCGCCTGTTTCCAAGTATTATAACCAGTGCTTTGTTTTTCAGCTAAATCCAGACCTTCAACTCTTTTACTCTCACCAAAATATGCCACTTTATGAGTAATACGACATCTCAGACATTAAAGGCGGCTTCAGCCTTGAGTTATTCAGTGTCTTACTCACGTTACAAGTCACAAAATGAGGTCATGCGTCAGCTTAGGTGCCAGCTGGCTCTGTCTTCTCTTCACAGCATTTGCCCTACCTGCCCCTGACCTTTGCATCAGTGAGATCCCTCTTCCTACCATTACCCTTCGCCCAAGCAACGGCATCTATGAGAATGTCTATACAAGGAAATACCAGGAGTTGGCCTCTCAAGGCTTAACGGCAGTTGCCTACACCTTTACTCAGACGTGTTCAACCATTGACTGCCCAATTCCCCTCGAGACGGCCCCTCCTGCTGGTTTTACCGAGGCAGTGGTCGCACACGGGTCTTTCACCGCGACTCTCACGTTCCCCACTGAGTCTCTGGCGGCCTACTCCGCCGCCGGCTACACTGTCAAGCCTGCCAGTACTGCTGCTTCTTCGCAGCCTGATTCAGGTACCAACTCTGTACCTACTTCAAGCACGTCGAGAAATTCTGGCAGCTCTTCAAACAATGGCAACAAGATCCCGAGCTATTTCGATAGGAATAAGCCTACCTCTTCTGTCGGGGCGTTCACTCCACTACTCACTCCTTCTTCCTCTCCGGGAATTCGTACCCTGGACCCATCTACCTCAGGGCTTCCCCCTCTAGGGGGACCCATTGAATAAGGACAACAGCGGGTCTGATGGTCAACAATTTGTGGTTGTCGATGCGGCCAGGGCGGAAAGGCCTAATATCCCCATGTTTATTTTAGTATTTAGTGTGAGCATCTTTACTACAGAGTTAATTTGACCTTTCTTCTTTATCCGCACTATGTCTACGGGGTAGTCCGTTAAGATAAAATATACAATACATTGAAAGTAAACCCTTTCAAGACTCTTCATCGGGACATTAATGCTTAAGCAAGTTTGTATAGTAATAAGGGGTGTTCTCTCGGATATCTATTACCTTCTCAACAGCCGCGGTTGTCAAAAGTCAAGCTGGATGATGGTGGCCTGGCGGGCACGGGTGAAAGATCCCCCGAAACGCGGCCCGCGAACGGAGCTTTATTCCCACGAGAGTTCAACCCTTATCACCCTATTGGCATGAACCGACAACTTGTAACAGGGGAGCAGAGATGGTTCCAACGTCTATCTCGCTCTTAAGAACTGGAAAGTTGTCACTAGGCACATGAAGGTAGTCGATCTGGGACTCAGAATGGCTGTCAAGATTCGCTCTTGATCAGCGTTTATGTTCATCTTTCCCGACGAGGCTTGGTTAAACGCATCAATCGCTGTAAAACTGTTAATAGTAGAAATTTACTCATGGAAATAACTTTACACTACAGAGCTAAGGAGGGACTTTCCTTGGTAGTAAGAAAGAATTTTTCAGCATGTAGGGATCTGATAAGATAATCTCAACCGTTGATGCACTGTAATAGGTTAAGCATAAAATGCCAAGATGTCCTGGTTATCAATCTAGGCCATTTACGCTTTTAGTTCACGCTTGGGTGGTCTGATGACACGTCTTGGCATGGGGGAATCCTCGTACCGATGCAGACTTAAGAAGACGCCGTCCCCTGCGAGAAGAAAGCAAACTTCTCGATGCAAAATTTCAAGATGGCTGCAGAAAAGAGCGAAATCACGCCTGCAGGCCGAGGGCCTTTGGATCCAAGTAATTCCAGTGTTGCAGTTGACTCAGAGAGCAACCAAGATGCCATTACGGCTCCGACAGAAGCTCTGCGCAAGCTCTGGACCAAGTTTCCGCTTACCTTGGCGTTCGTCGGGTGAGTGAATTCCCAACTCGGAGCCCATGGCCGGCAACGCTGACCCGATACTACAGCCTGTTTGTCATGAACTTCTGCATGGTCTTTGCCGCTTCTTCCGCCGGAGTTTACGATCCATACGCGACCAGCCATTTCCAAGGCCATTCGCTTATTGCCACGGCCAATATTGTTCATGGCATTGTTCGCATTGTCGGTTATCCACTCTTGGCCAAGGTTGCAGATGTGAGTTTCCTCAATGCTGCTTGTTTCTTTAACCGAGGCTAGCTGAGTACTAGCACATTGGGCGACCGCAGGGATTTGCTGGGGCCGCGATTAGTATGGCTCTGGCGAATGTCCTTTATGCGGCATGCCGTAATGTCGAGACATATCTTGTAAGTGAGACCGCAGCCTTATCTTTTTGTATCGGAAATGATTGACGCCATTAGGCTGGTGGAATTTTCGAATCTTTTGGCGATACCTGGTGGACAATAACCGAGCAGATCTTTATCGCCGAGGTTACATCGCTAATCAACAGAGGTTTCCTCTTTACACTCCCAGAATCACTTGCTGCCATACCAACTTTGTACGCCGGCACATATCTTGGCGAGCATATGCTGCTCAAGTCCTCGTGGCGCTGGGGCTTTGGCATGTGGGCTGCAATTATGCCATTCTGCGCATTGCCAACTATCGCCGTTATGGTGTTTATGAGTATGAGGGCACGAAAGAGGGGTATAGACAGTAAGCGATCTTCATTGCGCGCTGCCTCTGAGATACCCAAGGGCGCTTCTTGGATTGTCCAAGCTCGACAAGTTCTCTATGTCCAGTTAGATATCGTTGGAGCATTCTTGTTACTTGCGGGCCTCGCCATGACTCTTCTTCCCCTCTCTATAACCGGAAGACGCAACACTGACAAATGGTCTGAACCATCATCTATCATCTTGTTAGTCGTCGGCGTCTTGACATTTGTTGCATTCTTGATATGGGATGGTCGATATGCTAAGAAGCCAATTGTGCCTTTCCGCATGATTAAGAACCGCAACGTCATACTCGCTTGCGCTTCGGTATGCTTGATCGCAATGTCGGACTCGACTTACCGAACATTTGCATCTAGTTTCTTGCAGGTTGCTGGTGATTATTCCCCTGGACATGCAGTCCGCATTGAGTAAGTCTCCCTCTAACTCAAGGCCTATAATTCACAATTTTAACCATCTTTAAGCAATTCCCGACGTGTTGCGTTGAACCTCGGTGGTCTTGTCATTGGCTTGGCTATCCGGTTTGTCAAGCATACCAAACCTTTCATCATCCTCGGGTTCATCATGGTTGCTTTAGCGAACGGACTTCCCATTTTCTTCACAAACATTGACGGAGTTCGAGTCGCGAATGAAGCGTCATTGACCACGGGACAAGTCCTGCTTGGCCTTGGTCGCGGCTTTGCCCAGGTTCCACTCCAGGTCTCTTTGCAGGCCGCAGTTCCAGACCATGAGATTGGTATTGCAACAGCCATGTTCCTTTCCTCGTCCGGATTCGGTGCCAATGTAGGCAACAGGTAGGTCTCACGCAAGGTCCCGCTTTCAAGCCAGCAACTAACACGCATTTCAAGTATTGGAGGAGCGTTATGGAACACCCTGCTTCCCCGCCGCCTCTCGGCAAACCTACCAGAAGAGGTCAAGGCCAACAGCACGGCAATCTTCCGCTCAATTGTAGTTGCGCAAAGCTATGAGCTGGGTACTGAGACTCGTGATGCGATTAACCTCAGTTATCGCATGACACAACAGACCCTCGCTATTGGGTCTCTGTCCCTGTCTATCCCACTGTTGTTGATGATGTTCTTCTTCCGAAATGTTAAGCTAGCCAAGGAGGATGACGAGAGAAACGAGATTGCAGAGCAACAGCTTGCTGCAGCAGGGCAGAAACAAGAGAGTAGACAAAATGAGACGGGCGGGAAGAAGTAGCCTGTCACATCATGCAACAGGAGTGACCCCATGGAATACCTTCTCTTGAGTTGCAGATCTGGGCACATTGTTAACGGCGATGAAAGAACGTGCTCTGCACAGCATGCAAGCAACCTTTTTCAACACCGCTGTTAGCGCGTTCTATCTGTGGCGACAATCAATCCGGCAACGACAGCTCTGACATGACGGGGCCGGAATCATATTAATCTCCTTACATAAGATCCCATACACCGTGTTGTGAGATGCGTAATAAATAGCAGTGTGGAATCACAATCATTTATACTAAATTATTACATGGTTCTTGCCTTGGTTTACATGTACCGAGTATTCCGTTCTCTGTGTTTGTATCCATTACTTACTGCCAAACCCCCTTCCCAAGACCTATCGAGTGGCCAATCTGCACGTGCGTTTGGAGAGTTGTTCCCTCAACATCGCCAGCCAGCCCAACAAGATCCATCAAGTTGATTACCGTAGACGTTTGGGGTTCTATGCAAAACTTTGGGCTGAAATGCGCCTCGTGAGACTCAGGCTTATTGACTGCACGAGGATGTCATCCTGGCGTGTTGGGCTGTAGCCATTGTCTTACATGCTGCAAGCCGACAGCCGACAGCAGCAGGCTGCACGTCTTCGGGATCCTACCCTTCTGCGTATCAAGAAGAATTTATTTACGACTGCAACATAACCAAAAGCAGCCCACTAGTTATAGTAAATCGCCAAGCGATCGGTTACTGAAATACTCCGATCCTCCTTTCAAAAACGGAGATCCCTCGATAGTCTCTTTTTCTACCGAGCGGTAATCATTTCGCCCCAGCCCCAATACGAATAAGCCATTTTAGGTACCGTACATGAAGGCGGAGGCGGGTGAGAAATTAGCGGTTGGAAAAGGCGATGATAGGGCTGTGCGGGCAAGGGCTGGGCACTAGTTTTCAGCTGGGCGCCACCCTTTCACTCATTATGCTGACTGCCACTTCACTTAGCGTATCCTCCCTACCTATGATGCTCACTGTGGCTTATTTGTGAGGCCATTCATTCGTCAATGGCAAAGCAGGCTCTGGGTCTGGGCTCAGCCATTTTGATCTGTTGAAGCCACAGCCATGGAACTGGATTGCTACATAATAAGCAGAATGCCCCGCGAACTAGCCTTGAGGCTCTGCATCTTTTTCTCTTCTCTCCAGATCTGTCATACTGTCTTTCTCATCATCAAGAGTCAGAATGCGCAGCCTTTTCTCCATCAAGGTGGCGGGCCTTGCCCTTCTATCACTTGCCAGCGCCCAGGATGTATCTGAGAACCTGGCCGGTGCCATTGCCGACTACGACTCTCTCTCCCTTTTCCGTTCCCTTCTCAGCGCGGCTCCTCAGGTGCTGGCTGAGACTCTTTCCAGCCAGGGCAGTAATGTCACTGTTTTGATCCCTACGGATAACGCTATCAAGAGTTATCTGCAAGACTCTAGCATTTCAGACGTCACTGAATTGAACCAGACCATGCTCCAAGTGTTCTTCTCGTATCATACAATGGCGGCTTCTCTGTCATCTGTCGATTTCGATGATTCCCGTGGACTTTCGGTTCCCACTTTGCTAAAGAGCGAGGAATTCAACAACAGAACTGCAGGACCTCAGATCCAGAGCCAGTTCGGCAGCAATGCTGATGGCCAGGTCGTGTTCGCTTCGAGGGAACGAAAAGGGAAGAGGGCTGATGGTGATATCAGCGGGGCTATTGTCAATCTCCGAGCAGGTGAGGAGAAGAACATCAAGATGACTGCTGTTGATGGATCTTGGGGTGAGAAGAATGCCAGCAGGTTTCAGATCGTGGATAAGTGAGTAATGATATGCACGCTAGCTAGGACCAAACTAACAGACATCTGCAGAGTCCTTCTCCCCCTCTATCTTGCTCCAAGACAGTTCAGGCTGCCGATGACAAGAGACTCACAGCCTTGAACGGCGCTCTTATCAAGGCAGGTCTGTGGCCAGCTCTCGACGCCTCGAAGAACGTTACATGTCTTGCACCCTCTACCCAGGCGTTCAAGGACGCGGGGAGTCCTGATGTCGAGCTGTCGAAGGAGGATCTGGGTGGAGCACTGCTGTAAGTTGTTTATTTGCCTTCTGTACGCAAGAATGTGCTGACACATCTTCAAGGGCCCATACCCTCAACGAAGTTACCTACTCCAATTACCTTCGCGACGGTCAAGTAATTGGAACTCTGAACAAGACTGAGGTTCGAGTTAGAATAATAGATGGCGATATCTTCTTCAACAACGCCAAGGTCATCGAGGCGAATGTCCTTACCAACAACGGTCTCATCCATATGTAAGTCATTCTTCATTCATCACATTAGACATGCTAACAAGTGCAGCCTCGATTCCGTCATTCAAGCTGGTGGAAAGCCCAGTGAGACCAGCACTGGAACTTCAACCGCCGAAACTGCGAGCGCTACGTCAAGCGGGTCACAGCCGACCTCGAGCTCTGCGACTGTTTCCCCAGACAATGGAAATTCTGGCAGTCGCCTTTCAATTGACTTTGGCATGTTAAGCGTCATGGTTGCGGCTTATGCAATTATGTGAAAGCAGTACTGAGTATTGGACATGTACTAAATTGTAATAAATTATTGGATTTCTAATTTACATCATGCCGAGGCTTTACAACCTGAAGTTAAGGTCTCAAGCGGGTGTACAGAAATTGCTTGGGTTCTTACTTAACATTTGTTCCTGGTGGATGTGTTTCCATATTACTAAGACGAGGGTAGAAAAGACGCCAGACTGAGGTGGACTTTCTCATGTCAATTATTTACATCCGATGATGTTCTACTCATGTCTCGGCTTGTGGACAATTGCGGGGAGAGTCTGAGAAGACGTTGGGTTGCCGGTCTCGGAATGAGGGGAGGGGGCCGCCCGCCTTCTAAGCGGGGTTCTTTGTCACCACGGATGCACTCGATATGAACCCTACTGGTTGTTCAATGCCAGGTCCCTGTGACAATCAGAAAATAATAGCATTCTCAATACGTCTATACCTGGGCCACCACAGCCAAAGACCATGTCCGCGTCCAAAGTTGCACTGGTCACAGCTGCGAGCAGTGGTCTCGGCGCAGCCATTGCTCGCATGCTTGCCGTCGACCTAGGAATGAACGTGGTAATTAACTTCAACAGCAACGAGTCTCGCGCAAAAGAACTAGTCCAAAACCTTCAAGCCGAGTGCGAGAAAAAGCACGCAGGCACAAATATCTCGATCCAGGCCATTCAAGCAGATACGTGCGACAAGCGGCAGATCAAATCGCTTGTTGATGAAGCAGCATCCAGGTTTGGGGGCATTTGGATGTTGTCATATCAAATGTTGGATGGACGAAGATGCGTCAGTTCTCAGACATCGACGACAATGTTGACGAGGATGACTGGGATCGCTGCTACGTTGCCAATGTAAAGAGTCACCTTCGGCTTTTCCATGCGGCGAAACGGTTTCTTGAGGAGAGCAACAAGCGAGAAGCTGGAGTGCCTGTTTTTGTGTCTACAGCTAGTTTGGCGGGTGTGATCCCGAGCGGAAGTAGCGTGGTATGTTCTTATGATCCTAGGAAGAGTTGTCATTCACTGACTGCCGCCGTGTAGCCGTACGCTGTCACAAAGGCCGCCCAGATTCACCTTGGGAAATGCCTTGCCAAGATAGCTGCGCCATCAATCAGGGTGAATACTATCTCACCAGGCATATTACTTACGGTACGTAATTTTCTTCTAGCAGTTAAAGGATACAGTCTGATCTTAACATAGGAATGGGGTCTTTCGTTTCCCGCAGAGCGACTTGAAGCTGCTTGCAATACAAACAAGTTAGGACGTTTTGCTACAGTTCAAGACGTTGCGGAGCAGGTCAAAGCTTTCGTGGTGTCTAAATCAGTGACTGGACAGAACGGGGTCATCGATGCAGGTTTTGGTTTATAAAAGAGCATTTAATTGCTTCTAAAGGACAATGTAGCTTTAATGTTTAAGTAGAGCTAATTATACCAACAAATAGCTCTATTTATACCAACAGACCCACAGCTAATCCTAATTAGGTTTAGCGCCAGCTACAATAACCTTCTTCTAGCTAATTTCCAATTCTATAGGGCTAATTTTATAATAGCCTTAATAATATGTTTTTTATTAATACTAAGCAGCCTTTGCCTATACAGCTAGAAGGCCCTTTATAGTGACTTTATTTTAAGCCTCTTAACTAACTAACTAACTGTAAAGTTAAGTGCCTAAAGCCTTTTATATAATAAGGTCTTAATATAATCTTTATTATAATTATTATAACTCTTTAATTTATTTAAAGATTTATATATAAAGGAAGGAAAAGGTTAAATATCCCTTAAAAGTTAAAAAGAAAATTGCAGTTATATAACCTTGTTAGTATAAATAGAGCTATTTATTAGTACAATTAGCTCTACTCTAATGTTTGAGGACATGACTGGAACACGCTCTTAGTCACGTGACAAATTAAGCTGCTCTAAACTTGTTACATACATAGTCATAAGGTATGTATACATTATGCAATTCTTTTAGTTTCTCTACTTTACCTAGGTATTAATTTAGAATATAATAGTATAATATTTATTATAAGTATTATCTCAATCTCATATCTTCTTTATTATTTAACATATAATTTCACTCATTCTGTTTATCTACTGAATTACTTTAGGGTAGGTCATCAAACGGCGCAAGTAGATCAATAGTACGATATTTTTTTGCTCGCCGAGGCCTGGTCTAGCCAACCCTCGTTGCCCACATTTCCGAGCCCCGCCTCCGCAAAGCCGATCCATTAGCGTACTACTCTATACGGAGAAGACCGGAGAGCATCAAGAGTGCAAGCAAGTGGGGACAAAATGAAATTCCAGTAATCATCAAGATCATGTACTATAAGGGCTGCTTGGCTTGATGAGAAGAAAGAAGGAATTACACATAAAATAATCGTTTTACATCAACGGTATTAGCAACACGAAGTTAAACCTATTCCATCATGGCTCGAACATATCTCAAGCGTCCTGCAACCGCTAGCTCAACAAGCAAAGCCACCAATGGTTCCCTGCCCGACGTCCCCAAGATCGTCAAGGGTGTAATTGATGACGTTCGGCGAGAAGGCGATGCCGCTGTACAGCGTTACAGCGAGCAATTCGACAAATGGTCTCCCTCAAGCTTTAAGCTCTCCAAGGAGGACATCGACAAGGTCATGGCGCAGGTCCCAGAGCAGGTCATCAATGATATCAAAACTGTTCAATCCAACGTCCGAAAGTTTGCTCAGGCCCAACTGAACTCAATCAAAGAGTTTGAGATCGAGATGGCTCCTGGTGTATTCCTTGGTCAGAAGAATAACCCAATTGACTCAGTTGGAGCGTGAGTACTCGTTAGCTCAGACTTGCAGTTCTGATGTGCTAATATCTGCCTAGATACATCCCAGGAGGGCGGTACCCCCTGTTAGCCTCTGCACACATGACCATCTTGACGGCCAAAGTAGCAGGCGTCAGAAATGTAGTAGCCTGTACGCCCCCTGCAGCGGGTGAAATTCCCCTGGCCACAGTTGCTGCCATGTATCTCGCAGGTGCAGATGAGATCTTCATCCTCGGTGGAATTCAAGCCATCGCAGCAATGGCAGTCGGAACGGAAACTATACCGAAGGTGGACTTCATCGCAGGCCCAGGGAACGCCTTTGTTGCCGAGGCAAAAAGACAGATGTTTGGTCAGATTGGAATCGACCTCTTTGCCGGCCCAACTGAGGTTTTGATCGTAGCAGATGAGACAGCAGATCCGTACATGATCGCCACCGATCTTCTTTCTCAGGCTGAGCATGGACCGGATACACCTGCTGTCTTGATCTGCACCTCGGCTGAAGTGGCCAAGAGCGCCATGAAATACTGCGATGAGCAGCTGACTACGCTCAAGACTGCAGCGGTAGCTAGTGTCTCGTGGCGGGACTACGGGGAGGTTATCCTCGCTGATACGGTTGATGAAGCCTATCAGATTGCCGACGAGTTTGCTTCCGAGCATGTACAAATCCTCACTGAGAACCCCAGAGAAGCACTTACCAAGATGCAACACTACGGAGCCTTGTTTCTAGGCCCAATGACCTGCGTCTCTTTTGGTGACAAGGTAAGAAGTCATAAATCCCACTGAGCATTATTGACGCTAACATTGCTGTGTAAAGTGTATCGGCACGAATCACGTTCTGCCCACAAAGCACGCGGCGAGGTACACTGGCGGTTTGTGGGTGGGAAAGTTCCTCCGCACCGTGACCTATCAGGAAGTCAAGTCCGCTCAGGCAAGCGGTGAGCTTGGTCAGCTTTGTGGGAGGGCTGCGCGGGTGGAGCTGTTTGAAGGCCACGCGAGGTCCGGAGACATTCGTGCACATCGATACATCGGGGACAAGTTCGATTGGATCAAACCGTAATTAGACACTTAGACTAGAATTATACACTCCTTTTGCTTGGTTAACCAGTAGAATGTACGCTTGGCTTGTTTTGTAGCTAACAACAACTCCATTCGCGTGGTCGACCAACAAATTAATTTTTCGGGACCACTCCTTGCCCTCCACATCCGAAGTAAACTTTGAGCTATTCACGGAGTCTCATCATCTATAGGTAGGCTTAAAACCCAACTGCCGGGTCTTGTTGAATGCTAATTGTTCTCAAACCCTGTCTTATTCTGCTAAACAAATCGCATTTATATACCTATACAACCAAGATGGACAACAAAGCACCTGCCAACAACGCACGAAAAGATCTGAGAACGATCAAGCGGTTCGTCACCACTCACACTCCTGATGGCCTCACGGCCTTCTCGGATATCTTACCCGAGGACGCTCCCTTCCAAACCCTACCAGACAATGTCGACTTTGCCCTCTGCTACGCGACCGACCAATTCCCCGTCAACCTGAATCACGACGCGGATATCAAAACATATCGACACTATACGGAAAACCTTCCAGGCATTACTCTGCCAACGGGAACAGTCCTACGCGTCGTCGATATACCTCCTGGCGCTATATCCCCTATGCATCGTACAATCAGCTTGGATTATGGAGTCGTTTTAGAAGGAGAGATTGACTTGATCCTTGACTCTGGTGAGAAGCGAGTCATGAAGAGGGGCGATATCTCAGTTCAGCGGGGGACCAATCATGCTTGGAAGAACAGGAGCGAGGAATCATGGGCAAGAATGCTTTATGTTTTGCAGCCCGCTATAAGCCTGAAAGTTGCTGGTCAAGAACTCCACGATAACTCAATGCATACCATTCCAGGGTATGAGGAGGAGGGTGAAGCCGAGAACTAGCAGGTCCATACGAGAAACATTCAAGTGAGCTTTTATTATAGATTCAATATTTGTCACTTAAAAAATATCGTGTTGTCATTTATCACCTGTGTTCGCGCCCTAAAACTTAACTTTACAGTCCGCAGTCATCCCCTAGTAGGTAACAACATCTTAAGTCATATAGCGACGTGCTATAGTCGTAAAATTTATCAGATAAGCTAGCGCAAACACAACTCCAAGAGTTTCATGTTGACTATGAACGTGAGAGTCTGCCATAGCCCGAAATTCTCTTCGGATGCGGCTAGTGGACTCAGCAGAACCGATGCGGAGGAGACGTGGCGTTCCCAACGTACTCAACATCCCCCACATCGGCTTCACCTATACGTCGATTTCGGCTCGGCCCAGCTTGTCCAGAAGCTGCTCAAGGTTCTCGACCAAAGGCGGCACAGCCTCGACGTGCGAGAAATTGGCACTCAAAATGCCGAGAACGTAGTTCACGACCGCCTCCCGGTCCATCAGCCGAATGGGAGAACTACCGAGCTGGGGTGCAGATGGTTGGATGACTGCTACCGAAGGCACCCCGCGGCTGATGAACCTTTGAACGAGTGGAGATTCCGGCCCGTTCAAGCAGACCATCTCCTCCTGATTAAGAATGGGATCATTCTTATTTGTGCCTTTGACCTGTGACACCACCGCATAGGCCCAGAGGGCAAGGTTCGCTTGATATAATGCAATAGTGTAAAAGCACCGGAGACGACCAGGCTCAAACATCTCTGCTGCTCTTATAATCTGGCCCGCGTACCATATTGCTTTCCGTGACTCAGGACTGTTGGTCCAGTCTAGAAGTAAAGCCAGAGCGTTCCGGGCATCACTCTGGTGTCCCTTGCCCGCAAACAGCTCAACCTCCTCAAAAGGAATGTGCAAGTGCATATACACGAGATGATACATCATGGTTACCGGACCGTCCTGCCAGCCTGCCTCATCGCCCATCATGTTGACACGAAAGCGATGCAATATCTGGACGATCTCTTGTTGCCGAAGAGTCAATGCTGGGTCCGAGTGTCTCGGCTTATCTAGCACGGCAATACTTTGGAGACATTGCCAGACCATTCCCCAGATACCTGAAAGGATGATAAGCTGACAAAACGAACCATCATAGCTGCTGTCGATTTCTGCGGCATTGCGGAAGTAGTCGTATAGTGTGACTCTTATGTGTTGGCGCTGCTGCTTCAAGTATATGGCTTTCCATGCTTCTGCATCCTTGGCAAGCCATAGATCATTAGACTCTGGCAGGGGCGTTTTGAGCTCTGAGAAGGAAATCAGGGGACATGTCGACATAGCAATGCTGACTTGAGTATCTAGAACAAAGCAGTGATAGATGAGTCTGTTGTAGTTCTCTTGTTCAATCCAGGCAAGCCACTTATTTTGCAAGGTTTCGCCTGTATCCTCGGACAACGGAGGATCGGCGGGGGTATAGGCTTTGCTAAATCTTCTACCGCGCCGTAGCATCTGTGATCGAATTATTAGCCACTCTATAATAAAATAACGCTGAAGACAAATTGACCGGGGAGGAATAACACACCGTGAAGGGCATCTGGCGCTGGCTTTCAGCGATTTCCATCTTCCGCTTAATACCACTCCACAGCCCCATCTCAATATCCAGTACAAATGCTTGGAGGGCCCAAAGGCTTCTAGTCCTGGAATTTGCACTTTCAAACATTACAGGCAACGACATACGAGCTACCTCATGGAGAGCAAAACCAAGGGCATGCAAGATCTTGGAGTCAGCAAACATAGTGCCCATGTTGACAATGGTGAGAATAAGCTCTGCTCCCTGTTGATTCGGCTCGAAAGAAGGGCCATGTATCCACGAGTCGGTCTGTACACGATGGTGGGAAAAGAAGCTCTCGATGAGCTTGGACAGAATCTCGGAGTGGGGGAATGCTCTGATAATGGCGAGTTTGCTTTCTGGCTTACAAGAGTTCAGTGTTAATAGCAGCAGCTGGTCTCTAAGGCCAACGGAGAGTGGTTTGAATCGCTGACTGCTTACTTCCAAGCTGTTCAGCTGGATGACGTCCTGGGGACTGTCGCCAAGAACAGACAGGGCTTTGATGTTGGAGTTGAGGTGGTCATTCTGCGACGGCTCCCAGATTCCGAGGGCTGATTCCTTATACGCGACGTGACCCAACACAGCTGGGCGAGCATTATTGCCCAGATTCGGCGTTTGAGTCTGAAGATTGAGCGCTGCAGATGCCTTTGGCTCCAGTAAGATTCCGTTGTAATAGAAAGATGGGCTGCAGGGCAAGTCCCAGAGATCCATGGCAACATCGTCGAATCGCGGATCCCCGTCGACCCGGAAGTCCAAGGGGCCGTGGGACAGAAGCGGATCGTACATATGATGAATGCTAGCCAGGTCGGCTTGTTCTATCGGACGGCTCTCCTGTCCCTCTACGGGAGTCATGACCCCTTTCAGGAACTTGGAGAAGTCATCCTCTGATAAGCTTAGATGACTCGGTTCGAGCACGGGTATGAATAGTTCTTGATCTGTTTTGTTTAGCAATTAGCTTCTGAAAGGAGCAACTGAAGTTATCCTCACCTATGGTAGATTGGTTGCTAGTTTCTGGTGATGCCTTATCTCCTATTTCTGTGAACCGCGTATCTCGCTCGCAGGGGATTCCCTTGGTCACACAGCGTCTGCAGGAGGTATCCTCATCGCACTTGAGTTTGGATCCCGCACAAGCTTTACAAGCTTGAGACACACGAGGCGCAGCATTGGACATGCGCTTATATCGCTTCGCACCAGACTCTGCGCCATTGTGTCCAAGCACATGGCGTTTGAGGATATCTCTAAACGACACAACAAGGTTAGTGGTTGCCGATTGGTAGTGTGATTACATACTGGCGCCCAAAGGCCTTATCGCAAATATGACAGCGAAACGGCTTATCTTGCGCATCTATCGTGGATGTGAGTAAATTGGAAGACGGGGATATTGCAATGCTGCCACTGACGAGATCGGATATGGCGTGTCAAGTGGTCCACGCGCCCGAAGGAGCGTTGACAATAGGAGCATTGGAAAGGGTTCTGTTGAGGAGACGATAGGCGTCTCTTAGTCGCGGGCGGAGCGCTCATATCGCTTGTGACTGCCAGCGCAGGAATTGAAAATTGAACATTGTCACGGTGGAAGAATGGTCGTGATGGATGTTACTGGGCTGGACTGGTCTATGGACAGCATGACCTGCGCCATGATACTAGACTAACTAGAGTCAGTTGAAGACTAACTTAGTATGGTAAATTCTGGGGTCATCGGGATGTGGGCGATGCGGTGAAAGGACGCTACTACGCGGATCTTTTTGTTGTTGGCCCTAGGGTAGGTATGACATTCTTCTGGGGGCATGTTTAAAGGGAGCTGCGACGAAGCTGAGGGCGGGAGCAGACAGTAAGCAAATTTCGCCAGTTAGTTAGTTCTAGCCGCTAGATAATAAGCTATCAATCTATTATTATACCTGCCCTTCACATTCGCTCAAGAAGGACGGAGTTAAGAATGAATTAGTAGTCCCTGAACTACTGGTTCATCAGTGCTTACAGCGTAAAGCTCAACCTTACAGGCTTTAGTCTTCCCAAATACTGGTTCATCCACAGAAAATAACGTCTAGGAACTTGCAATTGCTGAAAGCAAATCTCATTGAACAGTACTTCTAGATATTATTCTTCATCATAATGCTAATAAGCCATTCTGGGTTCCCGAATGATACCTACTCGCCCACTTCACGATCCACATTCCAGTGAACAAATTTCTCAATGTAGCCCCAGCTCCAGGTAGCATGGCGGATCCTTCGACCCCAAATATAAATAGGTACCCAGCACAGAATAACCGCCCCCGAGATTCCAGCCATGGCGCCAAACGCATTGGCATATCCGCTCTTATCAATCCATGGATTAGTGTAGAAAGAGAGGAGAAACCCGAAAGCAGCTGTATCTCGTCAGTTTAATTGATCACGCCAGGCCATGGAGACATTAGACTTACACTTGAACGCCAGCTGCGTGACTGCCAACTCTCCTGCAACAGGACGGTAGCTGTCAATTGTGTAGACCAAGCTGACATTGGTAGCTTGAACGATTGCCAGGTTCACTATCGGCTCGAATTAGCATTTACAACTGGGCGAGAGAGTTCTGCGTAGACTTACAAAGCCCAAGACCAAGGGTAGGGACAATCCAGTGCCAGTTGCGGTCGATGCCTACACCATACAGGACCAAGGACAACGGCGCGACCACAAATGAGATGAGGATCGCAGGCAGTCGCATCTCTGGCTCTCGAATACCGCCGTTCTTCCGAGTCAGTCGATCCGCCACCATGTCACTAAAGTGACCTCCAAAGAATGCTCCAACACCAGCCCCTATGGGACACGAAATGAAGCATAAGCCAGCTTGCCACGGCTTGAAGCCGTACGTTGCGGAAAAAGCGACAGCAAAGTTGGAGCTGATGGCGACGAGGAAGCCGATGGTAACAGACATGACGAGGGTAGCCCAAAACACTGGAGGAAGGGTGAGGAGAACAACTGGTCGGAAGAATAGCTTGAGAATGGACTCTTTCGTGTGTGTACCGCTGTACAGGGACATGTTCTGCCAAAAGGTGCGCTTTGGTGTTGGAGAATAAGATAGTTGTCCAGATGCCGAGACTTCGTCAAACTGTACCTTCTCAATGTCCTCATCGTTATCCTTGCGACTGGTCTCAATATGCGTATGTGTTCCTTCTGTGATTTCCTGGCGGTTGTAGACGGTCTCGGGGAACGTCAAGATGATCAGAATGGTACACACTCCAATCAAAGCGACCGATACCCAGTAGATATACCGCCAGTCCAGGTTGATGGTAATGAGTCCAGCAACAATGATTCCAGCACCCACACCAGCAGACAGTGCCGTGGTATATATCCTATCCATGTGATTAGTGGAGGTAAATAGGGCATCCAGACATGGTCACTCACGCCATGGCGGCACCTCTCTCGTGCAAGAAGAAAAGGTCCGAGATAGTCAAGGGGGCGAGACATTCAGCGACACCTGATGCGAAGCCCATGAGGATGCGCGCAGCCAAAGCACTGCCGTATGTAGTTGCACCACCAGCCCAAGCTGCGACAGCTGTATACATAATGAAGGAAAGGACATAGGTAGGTCGACGGCCGTACTTTGCAACGAAGGGCATCCATATCAGGTTTCCCATGCCCTGGAGAAGAGCAGTGGTGGTGAAGAAATAGGCAATCTTGGAGACTTTGGCACTGAAGTCGGGGCCAGGTGGACCGAAGAAGGACTCGGTGGTGCTGACGATGGCGACAGAAGGTCCAGCGGCGAGGAAGTTGCTGAAGAAAATGGCGCAGGAGACGAGGACGGCGATGTAGAAACGGTATGGCTTGGACCTATGCATTGCTTAGCATGTTTCGCGAGGGTGAGGACATGAGCCAGGCGCGAACTTACCAGTTGAGAGGATCATTGGGGTCATTCGTTGGGGTTGGTATGAGGATTATCTCGTTGGTCTCTTCATTACGGAGACGCAGACCTCCCAGCATGTCGTTACGGCCATCAGGCGTGACCGTGCTGGTCTTGGGGATATCGATAGACATGGTGTTGATGTACAAGTGGTCAAGGTATACGATGAACAGAAAAAGCTTACGAATCGCGAACCTCTGGCAAAAAGGAAAGGATCGGCTGGCGAATGTCCTAGAGCCCTTGAAAAATCCAATAGGTGAAAGAGGGCATAGCGGAATGTATTTAAGCTCGAATACGACCAGCGCAGGCTAAGAGACACTCAGGTTGGCGAGCATGCACTGAATGTGTTGATGGTTGGTTGGCGTGGAAAGGGGGGACAAAATCTGCTAGCGACGCGCTCTAACGCGGATGAGGGGCGGCTCCACCAATCACTACCTAGTTAGTTAGCGTGTCTTCCCCACGGGGTTTGAAGCAGTGAAAGCAGATAAAGATAGGGAGAGTTTCGTTCCGATGGTCCCCCAGAAAACCCCACAAAGTGCAAGGGTATGTGACTTTCTGTGCTGGGTTGCTGAGGCAGAGAGGCTACAGGACAGGAAAGGTAGTGGTAGTGGTTGGTGGCGGCAGTCCCCTGCCTCGTTAGCTTTAAGTGGTTTAGTGTCGACCACAAACCGATCCGATGTGGTCCTGACCCCTCAATCATCTTCGGCCCCGCCAATAGTTGTCGATATGAGAAAACAGTACCTGGATATCATGCATCGGGACCGTGGCCATGATTCTGACCGAAAGGCCGAGGTCAAGGTTCAAAGGATCCTGGTGCGTTAGTTGCAAAGCTCTTAGATAAGACGCAAGCTCTACTCATCTGGTCCGAGGATTCCTGGTCGTTGAAGAACAAATCCATTACATCGTAACTAGGACACAATGGTTACCAACGGCGTCTCTAGTACACTCACCAATGGCCACGCTGCCGCTGCCAAGCCCAATGGGCTCAACATCGTCGTTATCGGGGCCGGTATAGGCGGTCTCACCGCTGCCATCTTTCTCCGCAGGCAGGGCCATCGAGTCACGCTACTAGAACAGTCTCGCTTTGCCAACGAGGTTGGAGCGGCGATGCATCTGGCCCCCAACGCCAATGGAATCCTCCGCCGACTTGGTATCTTTGCCGAGACCATAGGCGCCAATGTCTTTGAACGGGTATGCAGCTCCAAAGTCGATATGCTTCTGATAGTCGGACACTAACACAGTTTCGCTATGACTGCAGATTACGGAGTTCAACGCGGCCAATGAAGTGGTCCGTGATGCCGATATCACAGAAGCGAACAAGATCTGGCAGCATCCATGGCACTTGGTCCATCGCGTACGGTTGCATCAGGAGCTTAAACGACTCGCAACATCGCCAGAAGGACATGGCACACCCGCTGTGCTTAAAACGTCCAGCCGCGTTGTCGACGTTGACACTGAAACAGCCACCGTCTTCCTGCAAGATGGCAGCCAAGTTCAGGGCGACTTGGTCGTTGGCGCTGACGGAGTTCATGTAAGTAACGATACTTTCAGCCCTCGATGCTGCATCACTTCGCTGACAAGAATCTATGTATAACAGTCTCGGTCCAGACACAAAGTCGTTGGCAAAGAATGGCAAGCTTACAGTTCCGGCAAGAGTGCTTTCCGCTTCCTCGTTCCCCGTCAAGCTGCTCTCGATGACCCAGAAACCGCCCAATTTGCACAGCACAACGGCCAGCTCACTATATGGTATGCCGCCGACAGGCGTATTGTGATGTACCCATGTGATGATAACAAGATGTTCAACTTTGTCTGCATTCATCCGCGAGAAGAGAGCGATCCTGGGAGCAAAGAAGGTATGTTCTGGCTAGACCCTTGACCTGACACAAATCGTTGACAAATACTTGCAAGATTGGAACAACGAGACAAGCATGTCGGTGTTACTGGGTGTATACAAGGACTTCGACCCTGCTTTGTTAAAGCTCCTTAGCAAAGCCAGCCCAGAGTCCCTCAAGGCATGGGAGCTACTAGACATGGACATTCTCCCAACGTGGACCGACAAGAGATTGACTCTTGTTGGTGATGCTGCTCATCCCTTTCTCCCTCGTGAGTATATCCTCAGCACCGAGACTCATGTTGCGTACCTTTCGATCGCGAAGTATTGACATTGTTCTTCAGACCAGGGGCAAGGTGCAGGTGTTGCCATAGAAGACGCTGCCTCCCTCGCAGTTGTTCTACCACTAGGCACATCCGCGGAAGAGGTCCCTGAGCGGCTGCGTCTTTACCAGGACTTTCGTTACGATCGGGCAAATCGGATCCAAGAGTTCTCACGCCAGGCAGGAAAGGACAAGCCGGATAAGGACTTTGACAGTCAGTAAACCTTGCAGACGCGCCCTTGCATGCCAAAACTAACAGTTGTTTCTACTAGTGATGGCGTATACCAACTTCAATCTGGGCCATGATGAATGGGACAATTCCACCAATCGTTTCAGGAAGTGGGACTGGGCTCGGAAGCCTCATCTCTACTGGAGAATGCCCGTCTCGTTTGGGCCCTTCCCCGGTCCACGCCAGACCTTCACAGGCGAAGCTAGAAATGCTACCAACTCGACATTTACAACAGCCTCCATCAAGTTCAAGACCTCACGAACTCTTTTACAGAATCTCTTCCCTTCTACTTCTTTCCGATTCAAAAGTCCCGGAACAGTCGCATATGCTAGCTTCTCGCAGACCACGCTTAATAAGATGGAGTGGCTGGGCGGTTCTGGGTACAGACATATTGGGCTGTACATCCACGGCGTGCAGTATGTACAGAAAGATGGCACCGTTCGTGACGGGACATTCTTGCCTATCCTATGGGAAAGCCTCACGGATCCGATTGTAAGTGGCCGCGAAGAGCTCGGAATGCCAAAGCTGTATTGCTCCATCGACGTTTGGAGGCGAACAAACAGCTATAGAATTCAGACAGGCTGGCAAGGCGTCAACTTTGGCTCCTTCACACTTGAGGGTCTTCGAGAGATAGACAGTGGCAGCTCAAAGGGGACGATCGGAGGCGAGGATGACGAGGGAATCTTTGCTTACAAGTACATTCCCAAGGTGGGGGATCGTGGTAAGGCAGATGTGGAGCATGCTACCTTTGTACCTCATGCAGAGGAGTCCAAGGTCGTTCCTAGTAAGGTGCTGAAGGTCTTCACTACAGACAAGGCCAGCTTTGAGTTTGATCCTCATGATTGGGAAGCCCTTCCGACGCTCTACCACGTTGTTTCGAGGTTGGCAGAAGTCCCTGTTTATGAGATTTTGGGAGGAAAGGTTGTTGAGGGTCTTGGTGTCCCGGACGTGTCTAGTGCTCGCAGAATAGATTAAGAAAGAGACTGTCAGCTCGGAGTGTAGAGGTTTCATAGCTTTAGCCGCATTGAAAGAAAGGATCAATCTACATTATCTCACCATCGTTGGTTGGGACCTAAATTGAATTTCTACTCGCCAATGTGAACGTATACCAGAGCCCTTGAATCCCGCTTCTTGGCACATATCCTCTCTTCTTATGCTATGAGTTCGAGCCTAGATGTGTTGGTTGCACAAAGAACTTAAATACAGCCTTACATTACCCTCAAAGTATCCTCGTTATGTACACAGTCTTTCTGTGATATGAGAGTTCATCTTTGTTTAGTTGAGATCTTCTGACTATCTTAGTAGTAACTAATCGATGTGAAGTCCTCCATTCACATGTAAATGTACACCGTTGACCCAGCTTGCCCGCTCATCACATAGAAATCCCACCGCAAACGCAATCTCTTCTGGCGTACCCATACGTTTCCCTGCAGGCGTGGCATCGATTGTAGGCTGCAAGATACGCATGGCCTCCTCGCCAGCAGCCAGAAAGCCCTCGGTCTTGGTAGGACCTGGAGACACAGCATTTACCGTGCACCCATATTTGGGTGGAAGTTCCTTCGCCCAGCATTTAGTGAAGGAATCGACCATACCCTTGGTCCCGGCATAAATGGTTTGCAAGGGAGGAGAACCTCTTGAGCTAGCGGAACAGATGTTGACAATTCGTCCGCTTCCACGCGTTAGGTGCGGAAGGCTGCTCTGGGTCAGAAGAAAGGTGCTGCGCCCATTGACATTGACCAATAGATCCCAGTCATCCAAGGTCTGCTCCTCAAGAGGTTTATTGACTGCTAGCGCCACATTGTTGACAACGATGTCTAGTCGGCCAAATTCTTGAATCGTTGCGTCGACCAGGGTCTTTGGGCCTTGAGTTGTACCCATGTCGGCGCAGACGGCGATGGATTTGGTTGGCAGAGATGCTGCCTTATTGTTGGCATTGTCTGCTTGAGAAGGGAATGGGTAATTGATAGTGACAGATGCCCCACGAGACGCAAGCTCATGGGCAATGGCGAAGCCTATACCGCTGTCGCTGCCTGAAACAATGGCTACTTTGCCAGCAAGTGGCTCTGTTGTGGACATGGCTGAGATGTTTTTTGCTTGTGGTGTGATTTGAAGAAATGAATTCGAGACTGTAGTTGGCAAGACTTGGGAATTTAGTCAGTCAATGGATATTGATGACTGAGGTGGCTAGCTCAGCTGCTTGGTCCCCCGGTGATCAAGTTTGACTTCAAGGATTACAGGTGCCCCCGCTGCCTTTTGGAGTACTGTCACTCCGATCGGCTGAGGGGCGGAGGCTAGTCGAGCTTAGACAGATCTCACCTCCGCTCGGAATGTGGTCCCACTGTGATCGAAAGCATGCCCGAGCCTCCCCCGCAGCCAGCCGATATCCCAGATGGAGCGGTCTCGGCTCTGCAAACATTTGATCTTACCCACTAGTGACGTTCCGATCGTATAAGGCGCGTAAGAACGACAGTCATCCGTACAGTGAAACGTGCCCATATTCACCTGACTTGACCCTGCCAAACTCCAATCTACCCAACCAACAACCATGACGCAAATTGATGCTCTTGCGCAGGCAAAATCTCAACTACCTCCCTCGTTTCCCATCATCTGGCGAGGTGATGTGAGTTGGGAAAGGGCCAGGGTAGGCCGCGTCTTCAATCACCGCCGACCATCCAGCCAGCCTCTTGCCGTTGTCGAAGCCACCAGGGAGGAGCACATCGTAGAAGCTGTTCGGCTTGCACGCACTCTAGGTGCTCGGGTCTCAGTGCGATCTGGCGGTCATAGCTGGGCAGCCTGGAGTGTGCGAGAGGGTGCCGTTCTCATCGACCTGGGCAAGTACCACGAGTTTCTTCTAGATGATAGCACCGGAATACTCCAAGCATCGCCTAGCATGACTGGAAGGATGGTCAACAAGCTTCTGGGCTTACGCGGTCAAATGTTCCCCGGGGGTCATTGCCCAGAGGTTGCTCTTGGAGGATTTCTTCTACAAGGAGGCATGGGCTGGAACTGCAAGGTAATGTGACCGAGGAAAATACAATGGTATTCTGGCTGACGATATATTTAAAGAATTGGGGCTTTGCTTGCGAAAAGCTGGTGGCTCTCGACGTGGTGACGGCCGATGGAGAGAAGCGACACTGCGATAAGACAACTAACGCGGAATTGTATTGGGCGGCACGCGGATCAGGTCCAGGTAAGCCATTTGCTCACTTGCAGAAGCCAACATATTTCTCACGCTTTTCTCATGATATAGGATTCCCGGCTGTCGTTACTAGATTCTACCTCCAAACAATCCCCTCCTTCAGTCACATCCGGTCATCGGTCTACATATACGAGAAGAAAGAATATGAAACGGCCTTTTCCTGGGTTCTCAAGGTTCGTTCCAAGCCGTCCTCCTACTTTTTAATTAATCCGCTAATGCAACTCATAGCTTGCTCCTACTTTCGACGAGGGCACAGAGATTGTTGCAGTTGGAAGAAATTTCCCGGGACGGCAAGGAGAGCATATTTTGATCTCCTTTGTCACATTCAAAAACAGTGATGAAGAAGCCCGGTCTGCGCTGCAGCCCGCTCAAGACTCTTCACCACCAGGTCACGTAATTTCGTGGTTTTGCGAGCCAACCTCCATGGCAGAGCAGTACGATGATCAGCATTGTGCCAACCCTGAAGGTCATCGATACGCAGTTGACAACTCTTATATCAGAAACGACGCCGACGTTGTTTCTGTCCTAAAAGAGTCCTTCACATCACTCCCCACAGAAAAGTCTTTTACCCTTTGGTACTCAATGGCTCCTGGCTCGCGACGTACTGTCGAGGATGGCACCATTGAAGATATGGCGCTCTCGATGCAGACAGATCATTACTTTGCTGCTTATGTGGTGTGGGAAGATCAGGCAGAGGACCCCAAATGTCAATCTTGGCTTACGCATATCTTTGATAAGATCAATCGGGACTCGGAAGGATCGTATCTTGGAGATGCTGATTTCCAAAAGCGTTCGACTGCGTTCTGGGGACGGGACCAAGGCAAGAGACTCATGGACATCAGGAAGAAATGGGACCCGCAAGGTGTAGTGGCTGGATATCTCAATAAGGGAGACAGAAACGGTGTAGAGGGTTTGGAAAATGTACATAAATTATGATAGAGGTAAGGCTCGTGATGCAAGCACTACCTTATAGTAGTAGCCAAGATTATTTTATCAGATCCTTGCCTTGTATGGCTCCGAAAGAAAGTTCCTCAGCTTTTACTGCTAAGCAATTTCTTATTTAATAAACTCTTGAGAGTTGGTAGTCTGGATTCTTGGTAGGTTTAAATTTCAACCATAGCTGTTAGGCTGTTCAGAATACCTCTCCAACGTAGATCAGGGCATGGGCAGGGAGGCTACAGACGTTTCTGCATCTAAGGGGGCCCATGATGTGAGTAAACGTTTCGTCTTGACATTTATTACCTGTAAGCGCAGCGACAAGCCTAACCGTATAGGCAGCAGTTAAATCACATATTTTACTAGGAACTTTACAAAAGCTCTTGATACTCTAGACTAATTCGATATGCCAGCATATCATACATATATAAGGGGTTCGACATAACATCCCCTCAACATAAACTCAAGCTAATATCATGCTTGGTCATTATATAAGACACACCTCTTGGACCGAAGGCTCGAGGGTCAGGGTCACTCCAAAGCAGTTCAACTATCTTTGCCCCCATCTTTACCGCACCCGGTGTACGTGAAGCTCTTGCAAAGAATCCAGCGCGGAACACGTGGATATGCTCTGGACGTCTCGCGACTGAGGCCATAATAGTGCCCGGCCAGAGGAGCATTCGACGATATGGCGAGTCGCTAACAAATAATGAATAAAAGGCTGACATGGTCTGCTCGATTCGATTATCGATCTGGGCGGCAAGATTCGGATCCGCAAGCAAGTCTGGGTGAAATGCTGACTGCAGATAGACGATCAGACCGTGCTGATATATCATCGTAGCCGTAGCTTGTTCTTCGCGCGAACAAAGACCATTCATGTCTTCTCCGAATGGGTTGTAGCCTTCTAGACGTGTCAAAAGTGAACCATACTGTTCCTGAAACGCGGTAGTGGCTATAATGCCTCTCGTCTCTTCTTCCCGGCGAGCTTCGACAAGCTGAGAGATCTCGGGAACCATCTCCCACAGACCCTGCCCAAAGCCGAGTAGAAACCCTCTGGATTTGTATCCTCTCAGTATATCCAATGAATAGACTGAGGGATCAATTTCCACGACCTCGTCAGATAGAAAGCTGCGGGGCGTAATGGTAATTTTGATTGCATGGTAAGCATAGAGCTCTAGCATGAATCCTTTCAAGTGTTTCAATTCATTGGACGGCGTGGGCTCAGATGTGAGGAGATTGATGTACTGTCGACAAGCTTTGAGATGATGATACATTGAGCCGCGGGAATGACCTTGAACATGCTTGTAGCTGTCAGCAACGAGTCCCATGACGTTTTCACGTGAAATATCCTTACATCGTAGACGCAGAGGAGTAATAGGATCAACAGGATACGGATTGGTGTAGGTGGCCCCGTGTGTTCATCCGGGAGGACGATCTGACCCGTTTCGTAAGACAAGAGTTTCTGTAGTCCAGCCAGTACAGTCGCATAATGACCACGAGTCGCCACCTCCAAAGCTCGAGCTCTCTGGATAGTAGACGTCGTATCATTGACAGTCAGATGGGCTCCCCCAATAGCTAGGATACAATCAAGAACCAAATTATCAGTTGCAGCCAATGGTAGAAGATAATGAATAAAAGGGTTTCCGTCCGCGCATGGCCCTCGAGTCAGCATCTCCGCTGTAACATCCAGGTACTGCTGGTAAAGCGGACGCGAGTTGTCGCTTAGATAAGCTAGGTTGCCATAAGTCGGAGCGGCCCGAGGAGAAGATGAACGGGATCTGGGCTGTAGGGCTGCTGAGTCTGGGGAAGAGCCGGAGACTCCGAGTGGCTCACTGGCACTGCCGTCTTCCGGCATAGCTCTTTGAGAAGTGTTCTCTTGAGCGGGCCAAACACATTCTTGTCCGGTTCGGGTGCATGATGAGCAGACTGGTTTGACTTCATCGCACTTCTTGCGTTTAGTGCGACACGTAAGACATCCATTCTTTGAGCGCGGGTGGTTGCGGCGCCATTTCGTCGGGAAAGGGGCACCGCGGTATGGGGGAGCAGGATCTTCTTGGTTTGCCATTGAGAAATGAAATGAGTCTTAGGGTTGCCGAATGCTGTGAGGTGATGTTGTAAGTAGTCTATAAGTACACGCGACTTGGAAGAGGCAACCTGTCGATCTTGGCTCCTTTGTCCTCGAGGTCGTCATAAGGGTAGGGCTGAAAAATTAAGCCACAATCAACTGCCGCTGTCATGACCATAAACCTCGAATGGACAGGGATTTAATCGAATGGCTAACCAAATTGAATCACTTACCAAAACGGAAACGTCGATTCTGCCTTGCAGGGATTGCGATCCTTCGTTTGCACTAGGGCTATTTTGAGCAGGAGATTGGCTAGACTGGGAGATGGCCAAGCGAGAGCAATAAATTGGCATGATGTAGATGCATCGAGCAATTGGATTTCGAGTCCTTTATTGGTCATAGATGTTGTGCAAAGTAAGTAGGCAAGAGTAATATCGTGAGTTTATTTCTTCCTTCGAATGACGGCAGGACTACGGATACTCCGTACAGTAATATCGATCAAGTAATGACCAGGTCCTTTGGCAGCCCCGCTTCCTTCAAGTCCCACCATCGTGCATCAGCAAATCAATAGTCAGTGAGAACCCTTTCTTTCCCAAATACCACCCTGGCTTTCATCACAGCCTCATAACCGACCAAGGGTCACAACACAATGCTTTGTTATCAATGGTTCACCAGTGCCACCATGTTAAGCCTGCAAAATTTAACCGTGCCGAAACAAATGGCTGACGGATTCCAATTGCCTCCGTGAAGAGCCTTTGCTCAAGCACTGAAGCCTAGTTGAAACAAGACTTCCCCCTCCATCCCGCCCGCGCGTTGAGAGACTCAGTTCCACAAGAACAATAAGTTATAGCCCTATGGGAACCAAAAGTAGATTGCCCCTCTACGGGCTGCAAAGCATTCCACCAAATTCGGCTAAGCTCTTTAGCTCAGTTAACGGCACTACCCTGAACCCGCCTGGAATATATTGAGACTTGCCCGCGTTGCGCCACATGCCAGACCGCAGGTATGTAGGGTTTCTATTACATATAGTTCGGATTTCGTAGGCAGGCAGGAAGAGAATATAGCAAAATAAAGCCTTCTTTATCATTAATTCTATCAATAGGGTATTACTGTCCGTGAAAAGTATATGCCACAGATGAGCTCTAACTGTAGTTACTTACTTAAATAGAAAGTAAAAAATACGCCACTGAACCTTTATCAGACTTGTTACACTTTACTCTAACTACTTTAGTTAAAATATGAGCACTACTCAGTCCGTAGCGTGATAGTTATGAACTCGTGACAGCTCACTTGGTGATGAATCCGGTTTCTCTTAAACCAATGAGACTCCAATACGGCGAGGCGGCTTATCACCAGTGTTCCCCGTCATCGGCCTGCATTCCTGCACAACTGTCATTTCCAAAGTGTACCCAATCTTCCTGCTCCTAACCCCGAGCCTCTTGCGTTTGTCGTCATAATGAACGATGATGTTGTACTTCTGCTCACTAAACACAATGGCCCACTGATTGCCGACACCATTGTCCTGTACCGTACCATATTGAATAGAGCCCACATCCGGGTCCAGCTTGCATGCGTTGACTGTAGCCACTCGGTACTCTTGGGCTCTCGCCGCGGCGTGCTCATCAGGGCTCACATCAACACCTGCATTTGCGTCAGCAGCCTTGACTGTTTTAGCAGATCAGTAGCTGGCGTACCTTTGTGGTGGAAAACCTGGGAGTAATTGTTGGTGTAGGTAATCACAGACATGTTTGATAAATTGCTGAAGATGGAGACTGGGATCGTTGAGCGGATTGCTGGGTGTAGGAAAGTGATGATCAATCTTTTTGAACGGGAGCTTGATCAGGTTTTATAGACAACAGAGCACAGCAAACGACGCGTTGTCTAGCTACTACATCCCTTGCGTTGAAGTATGGTATGATGGGCTTGCCAAGCAATTTTCAGCTTTCAGCTTGCTCTCTTTTTGCACGCGCTAGCCGTGATGTGTAACAGCCGTGACATCAATGGGCCTGAACATCCTGGAACATCCTAACCGGCTTGTGTAGTGGCAGAGACAGTGGCTGATGCCCCTCAAACTCTATAGCTCGAATCAGTCATAAGCCCAGACGTGAGGGGCACATTGGCGCTATTGGACAAGTCTAGACTTAAGCTTAACCATCACTCTTTTTACCAATGCCTGATAATAACTTTTTGGAAAACAGGCAGTGGCTGTGTTTATGAGACACGCAGAGGTGCGACTGATACGTTTGTCCTCGGGACAGGTTTAGCGGAAAGCATGAAATGAGTAGGAGTCCAGTAATTTGTGTGATAGGTTATGTTGCCTTTGAGCGATTCCTCGGTGAAAGGTATGTTTACCAGCTAAAGGCTAAAGTATGCCGGTTTCGTTTTCTAATCACACTGTCTTTCATTGTTCCATAAATAGATTTATCTCAACTCACCGCCAGAAGCTCTGCCTCGCTCCAGCAGGATGCTTTCTTAATGACATAGTGTATAGGATATGTGGCGTACGAGCGCCTCGAGCTTCCTTGTCCCACGTCTCCAGAACGTGGTCCATGTGACTAGGCAGTAGTGCTTGCTCGTCCATGTTGACGCCAAATGTCTTGATGTCCTGTGCCGCAAAGGTCGCCCGTGTGATAATCCTCTGTGAGGATAGAATCGTTCCTAAATCGGTCGCGACGCATACGCATAGTCTTATCCAGAACTCACGTACTTCCCAAGATCCGTATAAGGCGGATTGTAGACAAACTCAACCGGTTCTGTCATAGCGCGTCATCTATGGAGATCCGGATGGCTGGACGTAGGTGAAGTTCGGTATTTGCATGGCTTAGTGACGTCGGATTCGACCTTTACATGTCGTTAGCTAGCTCAAGATAAAACTCAGATCTTCCAACGGTGTTTGATCAAAGCACAATTCAGAGCCGCCAAGTTGAAGAGACGTCCAATTTATAGGGTCGGAGTCGTATACTGGGGCTGGTTGCGAGCGGCTCTGGCCAGGTACTTGTTGGGATGTCATATTCTCTCCAGAGCAGTATTTGCGCATATACCTTGGAGGGGGAAGATAAGAAACGGGACTTGGAAAACACTGGGAGCAAGAAACGAGAGCGGCGGGCTTTGTTTAATCCGACTGTGGGGATTAATTGTCCACGCTAGTTTGACGCTGTACTGAATGGGTAGTGATAGTGTGGACTTGGTCTCTGCAGCTCAAACTAGCTGAGTCAATGAGTGGGCTGATACTTTTCCTTCTATCTTGATCTCCAGCTCTAATAACTACCACCTTTCTCAGTACCCTCTATTCCTTTAGCAATATTGACCTCCTGCGTCATGATAAACTGTAACGACGTAAAATCGGTTGCCACGTGGATCATGTCGAACCCAGCCTCAGCATATTGCCTTGCTTGCTTGCCAGATGTACTGTAGATTCCACATTTCTTGCCAAACTTGTGGCTGACCTCGAGCACACGCCCAATCGCCTCTCTCAGTTCTGGATTGACGATGCCTTGAATGATAGGATGGCCGATGTTGTTGCCTGCATCTCCAATCTTAACACTTAACTTAACCACGATTATGGTACGGCGTAACGTACCTAAGTCGAATGGCCCTACAAATAGTACATCGATACCGTCGACCGCGGCGATTTCGTCCAAGTTATCAAGGGCCTCTTGGGTTTCAATCTGAACTATTGTAAGAAGACTGCTGTTTGCCTGTTGAAGATATTCGGTCGTCGTCGGCATGGGACTGAAGCGCTCCATTGCGTAAGGAGAGCCAAATCCACGCGTTCCTTGTGGTGGAAACTTAGCCGCTTTGACGATCTCTCTGGCTTCTTGCGCAGTCCGAAGCAAAGGTACGAGAATCTCACACAACTAGTTAGTAACTGGCCAATAAAGATGTCACTGACACTCACTCCATGGGCGCCCGAGTCCAAAGCCCCTATTTCTAATAAGCATAATCATCTGACAGTTACTCGCGGTGTACTCGTCTTACGCTTGATCATCCATGACTCCATACCGGGAATTCTCACTATAGGAGACGCACCAGCTGCAGCAACAGCAGGGACTGCATCGTGCATAGCACTGTCTAATTCCGCGACCTCAGTTTCGGGGAGTAATTACCAGACATGGACTGGTACTCACCATCGATACTCCCATGCTCGCAATCGACCACCACCCAGTCGACGCCCGGCACACGAGCGAGGGCTCGCGACACGTTGGCGCCAGGCACCATCTGCCAGAGTCCCATGCTCGGGCCTGGGGATTTCTCTAGTGCCTTTCTCAAGAAATTGCCTTGTTCCATGATTGGGTTTGAGTAGGGGGAGTAATACAGGAGTAGGATACTCTGTATGATGAGGGGTTGGCTGGTTTTACTGATCAGAGATGGCGGGGGTATGATTAGGCTATAGCCTCGGTACCTCGACAAGAAGTATCAGGTCCTAAAGCCTAACCTTATATCCTACAATTAGCCAGAGAATAGCTCGCACTTTCAATAATCTTTCATTGTCAGATCCTATACCCTGGTAAACATTTCATTGTTATTGGATCCGAGAGAGATCTTGGCAGGCGTAGTAGGGCGTATTATTTTGTAAGGCGCAAGGCGCAAGGCGCAGACGCTAGGTAATATTGGCATAGCGTGAAGAGGGGGGTTTTTCTGCCATGAAGAACAAGCCTCATCAGCGAGACCTAATTGTGCTAACTTAGTTGAAGGTAATGTTATACTGGGCGAGAAACAGAAATTTACATCATGAGGGCAACACCAGATTGATTAATGGGCGGAATGCTACATGTAAAATGAAAGAGTTGATTAAGCCATAGATAATATCCAATCGAGTCGCATGGGTTACTTGCTTGTTCTTGGTCTTGTGGGTAGAAGAGATGAGTGCTAATATATGATCCATCTCACGCCATGCTCATCCTAGAAAAGGAAAAGTTTGAGGACACATCGAAACTGGATTATCGACGCAAATACCACGCCGCCTTCATGATGGCGGCTGCGATATCCTTGGCCGTTGCAATGTCTGCAGTAATACGATCGTTGAGGCCTTGTCTAGAGACTCTGGTCCGGCGATGATGCCGTCTACGTTGGTTGTGTAGACGGTCCTGTCTTTATTGGGCCCGGGGACCCCGGAGACAACTATGGCAGCTGCAGAGGCAACATACGCAACCAAGGAGGGACAATGTATTTACAGATGATGCTAACCGGCTGGTGAACTGCTTGAGATCATTGAAGCTACCGCGTAGTTCAAGTTTCCCCTTAGGTTTAAGGCTTGAGAATAGGTATGCAATAGCTACAATAAGCCGCAATGGCATATTGAAGTAGAATTATGCTGACAATGCTGAGATTGTGGGCTGGCTTCTCTTGTCTTTCCACCAGATATTGTCCAGCGGAAATCTTTCAGTAAGAAAAATAGCCCCTGGTTCGCAAAATCAGCGGCTGCTTGAGACACTCGGTGAGGACTGACCCGATGTGTGTCTAGAGTCTTTATGGATGAGATTACAGCCAGCGATTCCTCCTCAGTGATGTCCCGATACTCCGCCATAATCTTCTTTAAGGTGCTCTGTACCTCGCAAACCATTGCCGCTGCAACACCACAGACATATACATATGCGCCTGCGGCGAGTAGACACATGACTTTAGTAGTGGGGTCTCTAAGCCTGTCATACATATAGACCATGTAGGGCGAGTTTCTAGAGAAGGCCATGACGAGCATGAAGCTTCCTTTGTTTTCCCTCTGCCATTTCTATTAAGTTATCCATAAATATAAAATATGCAGATAATTCTAGGATGCGCGATCCTCTGGCTTCCTTGCTATCCAATGTCTTGAAGTCAATACAGACAGGTTCTTCTTCCTATATGATAATCGTACCAAGCTTCCACCAAAAGACACGAGATAGGGCACTAGTGCACAGAAATATCTACTTTCATCGTTATGGATCTGCATCTCCTCCGTGTGAGCTGTCCAACATCACGGTGTTTATAACGGCAGTGCATGACCGGAGCTGGGATATGTATAGCAGCCTCTTCAGGCCTGGCATTACTGGTGTGCTGAAACATAGCTTTTAAGGGTAACGTGCTTATCTGTTGCTACGTCGGCCATATAAAGGTATGGAATGAAGAAAAGTGGAGTCCGAAATGACGCAGTTCAGTCTTCGAGCCGTAAGAACAGCTGGGGTTCTTGATTGGCGGGGCTACGCATCGTCTTGTAGCTAGGGTTTTCTGGTGGAATATCTGCAGCAAATCAATTCAATGCCAAACACCCTACTTATCTCAACAACTTTTGCTGGCTCATTCGAGGTCTGGACCCTGTCACTCCCATTGGCTACGGTGCTGCAATGTATTAATAGTGCATCATCGTCGAGTTGCTGTTGACCAACTTATCATATGCAAGTTGGCCCCGCCTCTTCCGTCATCTGAGTGTAACGTCACCTGGCGACTTATGTGCTGCATGCCGACGCAGCAACAGCGGTGGCGATACATGCCTTACTAGTTTCCTGTGCCAGTTTCGTATTAAAACCCACGAAGGGCTCATTACGATATAGTTATCCTTTTCCAACATTTATCAGGGCTCTCCTCCGTACAAAACAAACTCGAAACAATCGGTAAGTAGGACAAGACTTAAACTATCTGATCTCGCTCATCTTATCAGGTAAAACAGACTTGATTCAGCTATTCGCTCAAAAGCATGACCAAAATTCCCGGCGACTTGACGGAGCAGGAGCTCATAGATATGGCTCAGAACGAGGTGGATAGGCGAGGGGGCTGGAGAGTGTCGCTCCCAACATTATTTGTCTCGATGGGCATAGATTTCGTGTCAACTATGACGTACCTGGACAAATTACTGAAAAACTGGAAGCGCTTTTCTGGGGTGATAAAGAAGTCAAATATGAGGATATTCCCGCAGAGCTGAAGGCATACGAGGAGAAGGACGGGAACAATGATAAGGAGCCAGAAGAGGACAAGGCTAAGCCGGCAGAAAAGCATGATGACGCAAACAAATAGTTGGTCACCATTCGCGTCACTATTCGCAAAGATCAATTGAACACTTTCCAGTCTTGTCCGTGAATGCGGCAATAAATTACCAGACCATAAGCCTCGATACGGAACAGAATCTCCGGCTGCGATTGCGCAGCCAGTGACATGAGCTCTGTACATTTCCCCATTTTCCGTCGATCTTCTGTATGGTGATGATTTGATAAGACTCGAATTTCACATCTAGGCTGTTGCATGGCGGTGATTGGCGTAAAAAGGTCTCTTCGGTTCGCTCTCGTATAGCTTATGCTGTTGGTCGATGACACTTGGTCCATTGAGCGCCTCATTACAAGGGTATCTCGTTGAACTTCCTTGAATATGCTGTTGGCCCTCGATGAACCTTTGCGTGATGGCTGTGCGCTTGCACATGTTTTTGGCTCTTGGTGAGTCTGTGCTAAGTGGTATCTCTTTGATTGGTCTAACCCAGAGACTTGGCCGTCGTGGAGGGCTGTGTCGCTCAATGAGATACGTAATTAATGGTGATAGGGAATTAATGTATTATACAGACCATGCACCCCTATATGCTGTTGGTTGATAATGAGAGTTTTTCAAAGCCAGCACTCTACTCAGGAAAGGTTGACGTGATGCGTCTCGTTGGGCGCGCGCTCGTATCGAGGAACCTAGTATACTGAATATTCACGAAACCATACGTTGTCCATGGACTTTCGCTTTATCGGACCTACCTTTTCGGGCTGGAGGGAAGACAGAAGACTCACGATTCGACAAGTTGTGGATTCAGGGGTTCAAGTTGCTATATGCCATGTTTCTTTGCTTTGGGTCAATCTCGCAAATTGCAGTGCCTGGGATACGGAACAGCTTCTCTTGATCGGGAGCGAGTTCGAGGGTAAGTTTGCTGGTGAGGAGCGGCTTTGGCTTTTTGACGAGTTTCACTAAGAGTGTGTATTCGTCCAGTAGGTTTTTGGGCTTGCCCACAACTGGAATTGGCGCAGTATGCAACGAGGAGAAGGGCAAGAACTGTGGCAGGGTTCATGCAGCTGGATCCGGCCTTAATGCATGCGTCGGCAAAAGTAACTCTAGAGGATCATTTTGGTTCGACTGCAGGCAAACCGGAACTTGCAGCCAAAGCAACAAGGCAGCAGTACTCGATGATGGTCGGTTAGCTAACATCCAAGCTACCGGTTCAGTCGCTCCCGACATTGTCGCAATTGACTATCATCGGTTCTACACGAATGAGAGTACGCCTGACGACGTTATTCATGCCCTTTTCAATCTCTTCGAAACTGATATCAGCTATGAAGAAATTCCTATTGAGCTGGAGAAGTATGAGGAGGTTAAAATTATTGAATAAAAACAGGGTTAAGATGCTTATTAAAGCCTGCTGGCCAAGGATGAGTAAAGCTCAGGGTTAAGGGAACAGGACTATGTGAAATTATTCAGTAGCTACAAAGTAAATTGATTGTTTTCCTTTAAAAGAAGTAACAAAGAGTGTAAAGTCGGCGAGAATAACTTAATGGTGTCATGGCATAGCGGAGAAGATATTAAGTAAGTCACGGCAGATGATGTTGTAAGTAATAGGCGTCGCAAATAGGGCTGCTCACAAGAGATTGGGGCCGCGCCAACGCAGAAGTTATTGGCGTCACATTGTACATCACTGACCACCGATTTATTAAGCTATGCAAATCAAACTCGACTGTTAAGGCCCCTGAGATAGACCTTTTGGTACATTCTTCAGCTTATAAAACCAAGGGTGCCATGATAGCATATCCCTTGAAGAGAAATAAAAGGGGGAATCTAGATATTATATAAATGACAATAGTTAAGATCCCGGGGATCCTCTTCTTCAATTGACTAATATATTACTGATTTGCATCTAACTAATATTAAATGTAAATATGGTTACCTACAAAATTGACTAGTAAGAGAATGCCCGTTCTTAATTGCTTTGGGGTTTTTAGTCAGCAGATTATCTAATTCATGCCACCAGCTTGGTCCATTTCACAGATGCCCTAACCAGTAATGAGGACAGCCATTGTATACTTTTGGGATGCATGGTGCAGACCATGTAGAGCGATGAGCCCCATTACCGAGAAGCAAGATGCAAAACAAAACCCCTCAAGGCAGTGACTCTTACGCATCACACAGACTTTCTGTTTACACAACATCCAAGCTTGGTTGATTCGTAGGTATTGGTTCGTAGGTACGAGCCTTACGTCAGCCGCGGAGCTCGGCAGTTGCAACTCATTTGTGACGGGCCGTCGCTGGTTGAAAGGCGATTGGCCATGGCCACATGGGCTGGCAATAGCGGGTTTACTAAATACTATATATGACGTTTCTTGTCTCGGAAAAAGGCCAGAGTGTAGTCCCCGATGACACACAGCCTACATGTGGATCCCGCTGACACTGTCTTGAGTGGGTGTTGATCCCGCTGAGAGATCGACAGTCCGCGTGGTAAGGCGGCTTGACTATTTGTGGACCCCCAGCTGACAGATCGACCGCCTGTGTAGCATGCTCAAGGACAGGAGTGTTAATCCCGATAACATACCGTATTATAGCCTAAGGGAGATAGGGACAAGTGATTGAGCATCAATTTAATATAAGCTTTTCTTAAGTACTTCTAGACTAAATAATTTACATCAGCATATATTATAATGGTTAAGACTCATAGCTGAGAGCTTTTACCACTAAAATGAACTGACTATATCTTATCGCTATGAATTCACGCTGTTAGGCATAAATACCCCCTATCCTTAGTAGACTACCTGGAATTTCACTAAGACTCTCCAGAGTTACAGCCCCAATCGAAGCCATGACTGGCGGAGAGCAATTTGGTTACCATCCCCGATGACAGCTGAAGTAAGAGGTCAACGCGAAAGTCTCGTCACAACCCTGGTCAAACGAGGGCGTACCTACCACTTTGAAAGGTGATCCGGGAGATTTCATTACGTTAAATGTTACAATTCATACACTTTTCTCATCAAAAGATCTACTTTGGGTAGGTGCATGTTGATTTATCATCAGTCGATCAGTACAGGGGCGAACGGTCGAGAAGGCATCTTTCGGCCGCTTTAGTTTCTCAACGACGTATATTGTACGTTTTCACTTTTACTAGAGTAGAATACTTTTAGGACTTGGAACATAAAAGGCAGCACATTCCCACCATTCCACAACCGCTTTTTCATCACAACTCGTCACGCTTTGTACCCAGATTCCTTTTACGCTATCAACAATCTACTAAAGTCTCATTCAATTTCTAAGAACTTCATCATGATGTTCAAAAGCGCCCTTCTTGCCCTTGCTGCCACTGTTGGCTTGTCAGATGCTCTAGGGATCAACTGCCGAGGCAGTGGCCTTTGCAGTGGCAACAAAGGCGCTCTCGGCCAGCTCATCGCCCAGGTCAGAGCCATCGACCCCAACAAGACCTTCAGAAATGGCGAGCATGTTAGCTGTGTTGACATCAACAACATTGGCAACCACCCAGCTATTTGTGCGTTCTATCAAAATATTGGAGACCGCAGCTTTTCGCTGGCCCAGACTCAGACGTTCCTTCAGCAGATCGTCGACCACGGCTGTAAGCTTTGCGGTAGTGTCCCAACTGACCCGGGCAACAACGTTGCCAATGGTCAGCTCACTGTCAATGTCGTCATCAACCCTACCAGCCGCGATGCACCCCAAAGTCCGGCTGTCTACGAGAAGCGCGGCGACAATCTCCTTGTTAGACGCCTTGGTATCAACTGCCGTGGTAGCTCCACTTGTGGAGTTGGCGGTATCGGACATACACCCAACGGAGACCTGAAGGATGTTCGTGATGCTGTTGCTTCTGGCGAGGAGGGCAACTTTGGTAACGGTGAACATGTTGCTTGTATTCCCTTTGCCTTTGGAAACCTGTGTGCTTTCTACCAGAACATTGGCAGCCGAACTTTTACCAAGGAGCAGTCTGTCACATTCCTCGACCAGCTTAGACAGCATGGATGTTCCAAGTGCGGTAGCATTCCTGTTGATCCTGGCAACGACGTCAAGAACGGACAACTCACTGTTAACTATGTCGCATAAGTGGCCAACTACTCGTTGAGCCTTGCAATAGCTAGGCCTTTTCCGGTTTGTTTGGCTTTAGACATTCCGCGGTGCTAAGAACAGTCAGTATGGAGATATTTGAATGAAGGGGAAGGTGGGGTTAGTAGATGGGCGGAGAAAATCTTATAGTGAAACAGCCTACAGGATGATAGTTTTAGTATCTCAAGACTAATTAACCTGTTTACTATATCATTACCTATTGCTTTTACTGCCACTACTGAAGATTACGTGTTCCTAAAAGCTTAAGGTCTATCGACGCGAGCAATTTGTTCCATAAGGGCATTTAAGTCATGCTGTCAGCTTGATTCTGTTAGTGAGTTATCTATAGTAAAGGAGAAGCTAAGATCGAACTGTACTAGTTAAAGGGATTGTAGTCTTCCAACTTGGTGCAGTGTTCGCGAGTGAACTTGATGGTAAGCAGGGTAGGTTGAAAGAAACAAAAAAGCCAATCGCTTGTCATGAGAGCAACGGTTCATTAATTGGTTGGCGGGACGATTCACGTGAAATGAGGCAGTTGACTAAGCCGTAGGGAATATTCAATCGAATCGCGGTGCAAAATGGCCGACGCCAAGCAGCTGGTTCGAGCTGAAAACCTGACAGCCTGATTTACATATGATGACGTGTCAGTCTTCTTACCCAACCTGCGAGTGTCGAAATTGTAAGGTAGTGAATATCTGAGCATGGATTCAAAGTTGCGCAGACTTTTTCATGAGGTGCAAAGACAGCTGCAAATCTCACGAGAGGTGCTGGAGCAAGACTATGAGTCTGTTAATTCTGGCCTATACATGCCTTGACAGATGTATCAGGACTATCGCATCGAGCTCTATCAGTTACACGAATTTCTATCTGGTTTGTGTCATTCGACCCTCTGCCGTTCCAAGTTGACTTATCCCAACAAGGAGTGATTTCTGGCGAAATGACACTATCGTCATGCTCGCCATATGCTATACGATCATGCCTCTGGTGCATTCCGGCCTTCTGCAGGGGCCCCTCAGTGATCCTGAACCCTCTCTGTACTAAGCAAGAATGCTTGGAATTTCAGGATGTCTGCGGATTAATGGGAGCAGACATTTATACCGACGACATATGGGAGAGCCAACAACTCCAGGCCTGGGCGAGATCAGATCGGTCATCGTTGTTGATGATTCAAGGCGGCTATGAATCTGTCAATCGCCTTGAAAGATTTGCTGCCAAACTTTGGGAACACCTCGACAGCAAGCAACCCACAGTCGCCATATTGCAGTCTCCGGTCTCAACGGATTTCTTTGACGGGTTTGATGAAAGAGAACTGCTACGGCAGATCGCACTCCAGGCTTTGCGAAAGGTCTCGCCTGCTCGCCCAATTTGTTTCCTTGCTGATACCGTACACCTACTCATAGAAGCCTCGACTTGCGAAGACTGGTTTAGAATACTCGGGAAAATATTTGAGATGTTCTCGAGTTTGATTGTCATTATCACGGTCACTGTTCTAGAGGAACGAGCTGAGAGGACGACAACATGGCCTATCCAGATCGAAGGAATGATGGGAAGGCTACAAAACAGGTCGACATGTTTGAAAGTCATACTCATTGCAACCCATCAATTGTGGTTCAAACCAGAAACACCCTCGCTGCTTTGGGTTAGCCCAGCACCCGAAATTGATTCAGATGATGAAATGGGGGCATTAACGGCCCATCGGAGCACTACCTTCCACTTTCACTTAGTTTTCCATTTCGAAAGAGACCGGGACAAGAAATGTTTGAGACATCGGAAGCAACACAGGACGGCACAATATCAGATCAACGAGAACAGCATACTTCTACAAATGAGGCACCGAAAGTAGGGAGGCCAGAATCGCTTCAGCAGAGTTCCTCTCCATCTCATCCTACGCAAATCGATATAGTAATTCTCTGTGCGTTAACGCTTGAAGCCGATGCTGTGGAGTCGCTTTTTGACGGGCAATGGACTGGTGGGTACAATCGTTCCGAGGGAGATACCAACACATATACACTTGGTGTTATCGGCCGCCATGGTGTCGCATTAGTCCATATGCCTGGCATGGGGACAACCTATTCCGCGACTGTAGCGACTTGCTGCAGATCGACCTTTCCTGGGATATCACTGGCACTAGTCGTAGGAATTTGTGGAGGTGTTCCATTCCCTCCAAATGGAGCAGAGCTTTTGCTCGGCGACGTCGTCATTAGCGATGGACTAGTCCGCTATGACTTTGCGAGACAATATCCAGAAGGCTGTTTTATGAAGAAAAGCGTATCAGAGAGCGCGAGAAAGCTACCAGTGGAAGTCCTGGGGTACCTGGCCAAGCTCAAAGGTGTGAGTGCTCGCAAGAGACTTCGAGAACGAGCGACTGAATACCTAGACACTTTGAGTAAGGTACTTGAGGTTGAGAACCCTGGTCCCGAGAGAGATGTCCTGTTCGAGTCGAATTATAGCCACAGGCACCATCCCCCATCGTTGTGCAATATATGCATTGGCGACTCAGCTGATTCAACTGGGATAGTTTGTGGACAAGCCCGTTCGGCAAGCTGCAAAGATCTAAGGTGCGATATCTCAAGGTCTGTACCCCGCAAACGCAAAAAGAATACAGCTGGAAATCAAATGAATCTCTATCCGGCTGTGCATTTTGGTAAATTCGGCTCTGGGGACAAGGTTATGAAGTCGGGGGAAGACCGTGATCGTATTGCACGCAATGAAGGAATCATTGCTTTTGAGATGGAGGGTGCAGGGGTTTGGGATATTCTGCCTTGTGTGATTATCAAAGGTATTTGTGATTACTCTGACAGTCACAAAGATAAGCGGTGGCAGGTATATGCCGCTTCAACGGCCTCGGCCTGCGCAAAAGCTTTCCTGGATGGTTGGCGGCAATAGCTTTATAAGAGGTAATTCCATAGGTTGTTTCAAAGGTTTAGATAAATAATTCGATTTCTGTTTTCAAAATGCAAAGACATTGAGTTCTCAGAAAACCCTTTTAGATTAATGTCCCTATTATTAGATATATTCTTCCCTATTTGTCCTTCTGGTTGCCCTCCCCGCCGATGCTCCGATCGTCAGAAGCACTACCGTTATCAAGTCGTTAAAAATAATCATGCGCGCACATATTATATGACCTGGCTTTTCCCTTGGCTTGATCAAGTCTCTCAACTGCCTGCTCTCTTCTCAGGTTCTAGAGTTCATCGCTTCCACCATTTTACACCGCTTACAGGCCTCATCACTTACGCTGTTCCAACAACCACATTTTAAACATCTCCATAACCTACGTATCTAAGTTAGCATCAAGATGCGATGGCTTGGAATAATGGGCACTCACTTCGAACGCCTACCACGAGCTGCATGAGGACCTGGAGCATCAAAGGAATTGTGGTCCTCAAAAGAAAAATCATGATCTGCAGTTGGACCGTTCACATTTGAAAGGGATAAGATGGTCCAGGCCCTAATGTGTTTTCTCCCAAACTCAGCTAATATCTCGCACTTCTGATCCTCTGCAGCTGAAGTGTGATCACGCGATATTGTGTAGTGAGAGGTCTTTAGATTGTAGTTTGCTACACTCATAGTGTTTGCTGACACCATCTGGGCAGCCTGGATACTCTTATTCTTCTGAGCATCAGCATCGAGAGGGCCGTCATGGCAAAGATGTCCGATAGCTCGATTGATGCATCTGGTGCATGGTCTCTCAAGATCGCAAGACATGTGAGATCGTCGACAATATACGCAAGCGCGGTTCTGGATGTTGGAATGCCCTTCGCGATGATATGGATCGCATGAGCCAAGGATAGGAGATTGATGGCTTGGCAGGGTTACTGGCCTATTCGTGGCTCTTAACAAGTCACGAAGATCCATCCTCAACAGTTGCGGAGGCGCCTTGGAAATTTCAAGCTGTCTTTCAGTTCAAAAGACTAAGAATTGGAGAAAAGGCCAATCCCTCCTTCGTGGCATGATGTCCTGTTTCCAAATGAGGCTGGCGCTTACATGTACATTGCTATTGGTTATCATTGCTGGACACATGACGCAAATATGCATATTAGGCAGACACTGCGGCTGAAAGCACGTTGTAAATCTCACTTTTTCGAGTTTTTTTTTTTACTCTTAACTACGGCTTAGCAACTGTTTTTCACGACTCTTGTACCAACCCGTTCCGCTGGTGAGACTTTGCGTCTTATCTGCATCCAGTTATGGATAGCTTGTCAGGCACAGTCTCGGGCCCCCAAGGCGATGTTTCACCACTGTATTCAGAAAATAGCGAAGATGGTTCCGGTGAGTAATCCCTCGGTAATTTGATATAAATCCTAACGAAACCTCAAAACCACCTAGATAACCATCAGCTAATGTCTCAAGCCCGTCGCCGACCACCTATGATGATCGACTGGCGGCGAAAGATCTGCAATTTCCTTAACATGCCCAGTACCTGCACCGACGACGAGATAATCGAGGAGCTCGAAGTCAAGGACAAGCTCTTGAGAGAATCTGAGTCGTTGAAGCGATTGGCCTTTTCTAATCAGGGACCACCAAGAGCTCAAATAATCAATCGAATCAGTTGCCAATATTCTGGTGAGAAAGGCCTCTATCTGGATGATCCTTGGCTTGTCGAAAATGGACCTTATCGAGCTCATCTCCGCTGCAGTCGATTGGTCGATAATCTGGAACTTTATCTTGAACGTAACAAGGACATTGTTTGTATTGCCTACCGCGACTATGAGTGTTGCGGAAGGCCGCCGCCGGTCCCAGATCCAGGTCAATTTGACCTTCTCGTCGGAGAAAATGTGAATATTGTCTCGGACGAATTGAGAGTCGCTTGGGACCAGCTTGTTGTAGCTGTTACCGAGGACAATCAATCGTCTACCAACATTTCTCAAGAAACATTCGACTTGGAAGATGAAAATGGCCGTGCACAGGAAACTCAGCATCCCTATCTCTGGTGGTTTCAGCATCGCAACAGAATCGAGAGGGCAAAGTCGTACCTCAGCCAGGAGTCCAAAGACCAGGTAGAAGCCTTTCAGCACTATTTAAGGCTTTATCTTGGTGACGAATGGGCCAAGGTTGATTCCTTGATCCGCGAAGGCAAGATTACAGCCAAGTACCTAACGTACCTTTTTGTAAGTACGAGTTAGTATCCATCATGCAGGCTCCACAAGTCTTACTTAATACAGGCTCCTGGGCAAATTATCATCTCAAAACTTAACGGGTTGTCTCTGGCTCAGTGGCAAGCATATACTGCGGCTACACGTGTCCATAATAAATTTCAACTTCACTGAATACCTAACAACTGACTAGCAATATCAAAGAGATCTTACATGTGCTAGAAAGATTAAAATATCTGCCGCTGCTGTCTTCCAAATACCAGATCATAATAGCAGGTGAGAGCGGCTCCTAGGCATCAAGTAATACTTACTTAGCAAGTTCTGTAACATACTTATCTTTCTTTTCCTCGCTCATGCTTCGATTATTCCCTACGTTAGTTTTATAGCTTTCCTCAGTCTTCCTGAGACTGTCAATCCTCCCTTGCCTTCCATCGACAGTTCCCTGGGCCTCACCAACTTCATCCTATAGCAGCTCAATAGTACCTCATTTTTCCCTAGCTATATCGAGCGCCTTAGGGTTCGAATAACCCTTGTTTGTTTATGCTCAAAGAAATTTTATTATTATAGATTTAAAAACTCCTGAATATCTGCTCTAATCTATCACTATTAAACTTAATTAAATACGCTGGGTTCAGAATGTCACGAAGAACAACAGACAGTCCATGAACTTCGACCTAACCCCTGACTGAAAACTCAAGTGGTAGAGAAAGCACCTTGGGCTCATTCAAGTTAATCCAGTCTCCGTCTCGATTGATACCTATCGTAGCGGGCTTGCAAGTCTTAGATTGGCTTAGATAGCGGTCGTCGATTTGAAAGACTCCCCTGTTTGTGCGAAGCCTTGATTCATCGGCCTCAATAGCCAAGCGAATCGGTTGGTAGTTGAGTTTAAAGGTTTTCAGACACTGACCCGTTTTAGCATTTCGAATTCCAATTGTCCCCTTAGACCATCCTAGAGCCGCTCTATTAGGTGCTTGGGAAAACGCGAGCGAAGCTAGTCCGCTATGCTGCTCGTGGTACAATATATTTGGATTTGTATAGTTTTTCTCCATTTTGAATCGAGATACAGGTTTACGGCTTCTCATACTGTAGGTTAAGACTTCCGTACCGCAGCTGGATACAAGGGATTGGGAATTAGAAAAAAACCCAAGCATCGGTGTGATCTCTGGGTGTGACGGGGAGTGATTGTCGAAGTTGTTGGTTGATTCAGTATGGTGCAAACCCCCAAACCTCCTGCGGCCTAAGGGCATTGTCCTTATCTTTGTCAAAACTGCTGACTGCATAGAGACCTTGACAGAGTTTTCCAAAATAGGAAGGCCCAAAACTCACTCTGGTACGTCTCGTTTTGGGAACGAGGCATGGGCCCACAGTCAAGGCGACATAAGGATGACTGCATAACATTCAGTCTCTATGCCGAGAAGCGGCACAGCAACTGACGTACCCGACTTCAGAGCCAAGTATTCGTATCCACAGGAGTGCATCGGAAGCTTAGGTAGCCGAAATTTTCAAAGACAACACCTTGCTAATGTAGAGTAGGTAGGGTCTCATTGGTGCAATGCGACGCTGACTGCTCTTGCGCTATTTAGTGATGAATCGCTGCCTGAAATGTGCAGCACGGCGGTGGCAGCTCTTGAACACATTCATACTAAGCGCTTTTCGCATGTGGCCAGTATATCCGAATCCAATGAGATTTCGCGCTACTGCACAGATCTCCCCGGGCGCTAGCGTAGCGGCCGCGGCACCAGACGGGGCAGCCTCTTTCGCCGGCACGCCGGGAGCTAGAATAGCCGACTCAATACGAGAAACGTCATCTTTTGAATACATCGCACACCCTCAGGGCTAGACCCCAGTCAGCGTGAGGTATTTTTGCCTCCATGGGGTGGACTGCTGTCTTTTCGTCGATAGTCGATACGATGTGTCCAACGACCCTGTAATATCACGGGGTTCTAGTACAGCTGCGAAACAACGTAGAATTGCAAGCCATGATACCAGCAAGTATTACGGTAGCCAAAGGTCAACGTGACGTCCCTTTATATTATTGAAGCACGTTTTCTCGAAATTTGGGAGGGCGCTAGAGTAGTGATTGCCATTAATTCAGCGTGATAATGCTTGAATACGTTATTATCTGCCGCTGGCTTTCATCACTTGTACCATGACCTTGTAGTCCGTGTAAATGAGGCTACTGCCAGCGTCACGCTCCCAAACAAACCCGCCCTGATCCAGCAGCTGAAAGTCATATTTCCAAAGCAAGTTTCCAACAATAAGTCGGATGCTCTGCTGCGCCATCTCCCTACCGATACATGCCCTACTTCCAATGAGGAATGGACGATAAGCGGTCCTGTTGTCCCTCTTGAACGCACTATCTTCCGCAACATCGAGCCATCTCTCAGGGCGGAAGGCAGAGGGATCTGCGAAGTACTCGGGCGACCTTTGGATTGTGTAAAGATCAGCGGAGACTGTGGTACCGGCAGGGATGTGCACCCCATCTATGGTGCATGAAGGAGCAGTACGCTGTGCCGTTTTGCCGTTTGCGGGTGGAAGCAACCTCAGGGTCTCCCGGATACAGGCGTTCAGGAATGGCAGCCTGGCAAGGCGCGCTCCTGTGATTTCTTCGTCACTGACAAAGGTCGAGCGGATCTCGAAGCAAACTCTGTTATACGCCTCAGGATAGCGCAAGATGTGGTAGAAAGTGGCGGCCAGTGTCGTAGCTGTTGTCTGGTATCCGGCCAGGCTGCGGTATCTCTAAGCAAAAGTCGCATTGAGGAAATTGGATTGTACCTACGTTAGGCCCATGGCATTACTGAAGAATGCATCTGCGTCAAGCGTCAGGTCTTGCTTCTCGCTGCCCATGATAGCGGTTAAGAAGTCTTCTCTTCCGTCTTGCCTTTCGGCGCAGCTGTTCGAAATTCGTATCAGATCACTGGGATGATCAAGAGGTTTGAGGAAATACTCACTCGCGCAACTTCGAAGATGGCACAAGTTTGGAGAGTTGCGACGGAAACGGCAATGCTGTTATGAGGCTTCTAGCAACCCCAAATACTGAAGCAATTCCAGGCAGGGCGAGGAAAAAGCTTAAGGCTTCGACCATGGGCATCGTTGATTTACCAAGCTGCTTCAATGACTCGTAAGTGGCTGAGACGCTGTGTTAGCATTATTTCTGCCGGCATGTCCAAGGTATCGCTTTCAACTTACGGCGCTTTCCAGACATGAGAGGTTCACCGAAGGCAAGATCACCAATGATCTCCCAGAACATCGTCTCCAATGTATCAGCGATGTCCACGGTACCGCCGCTCTTGGCAAGTTCTTTAAGTTCGGACATGGCCATGGCAATATGCAGCTTCTGGATGGGTTCTTGCCTTGCAAGCGCTTGAGGGGTGAAGGCTTGCTGGATCACCTTGTGCAATTTCCTGTGAAGTACAGGATCGGGTATGGTGATGAGAGTCGGAGCGTTCAATACGAGGTCCGAGAAAAGCGTCAAGAAGGTCCCATTCTTGGAAAAGCGACCGTCCTCTTGTTTCGCGTAAATTGCTGTTTCTGCTTCAAGTGAAGCAAATGAGACTTCGTTGGGTCCGATTCGCACGACATTTCCTGAAACGGACGAGTCACGTCAGTCAAACAGGTTTGGTTGTTGATGCTGAGGGCCTACCGTATTGTTGATGGAGACCTTGCAGTTCCGAGTTGAACCGCATGCGGTGCAGCGCCCTCATAATCCATAGCTGTTTACATAATTTAATTGTCACTCGCGCACGCATTGAGAGAATAGACAAACCGGAGAGAATTTGGCCAGAAATGGGCCAGGAATGTGGCGGAGAGGATGCAAGAAGCAGCCATAGATAATGACTGACACGAGGGCAAGCGCCAACTGAGAGAGAAAGAGATGTCAGAACAATAGCCATTTTGATCGCTTCCACAGAGTATGACATACGATAACCAATGCAAGACCAAATTGCTGTCCCAAACTCCAGGTCGATAATGGTGAAGTGAAGGTCATGGTGTAGGCCCGTGATTGTCGTCAGTGCCAAAGCAAGACCAGATGGAGGGGCTGAGATGGGACGTCAGTTCTTGAGATCGATTTGAAACCCCGTACGTACGGTTGGTCTGTGCGAGCTCTCCCGAAGCATCGGCTCTGGAAATGCTACCGAGCGACATATCAAAAGCTGAAGGGGAGACTGGGAATAAAATTCGGGGACACTGATTCACGGCGGAGCAATATCAGAGGCTACCGATGCAAGGCAGGCCTCTGAAATCCTTTTTTCTTCTACCACCCCCTTCCTCTACAGGTTTTGAATCATTTTCACGAGCTTTACATTAGCGCTTACGAGCATGAGTGTTTAAACATACGGAACCAGACAAATTCAAACTTTCCCATGATCTACACAGGGTCGCCGATCTCTATTGGCACGCGTCTTCGCGCTTCGGAATATATGGGACACATCCCTGTCGGCCCTTATCAGGTAACATGTAAGTTTATGTAGCATTGAAGTCCTAGACCCCTACGGAGCTCCACAACGAAGTCGACTACGGAGTACCCTGCATTGAGATGGTGATGGTGTCTCGTTATCGGCTTGAGTCTATCGAGACCTAAACCGCCACACATGTCAGGCCCAGAACGTGGGCTTATCACAGCCTATTCGGGAGCAGCTGTTAACGCGTCAGACAACTATCAATAACGTCCGCTAAGGTAACAGTATAATGCAAGTATCTAAACTCGAAGAAAGAACAACAAGACGGTTAATTCTGCTATCCACATATGTTCATTTCATCTCTAGAGACAGGTAATTGAACTTTCGCGGAGCATTTTATCCTGCTTTTACCAATTATGGATCCGTTACTGTATCGGTCGAAGCACGTGCCGGCGGAGGAAGCTCGAGAGACGGGTTGCTTTACAACCCTTCCGATCCGAGTTCACTTGCGGGACGACCTCGCTGATGCAGCCAGCCGGCGGTTTGTTAGTGACTGGGCCAGGGAAATGGGAGATGGCCGAGAGAAGAAGACTCACTTCTCTTTTTCGCCTGTAGGCAACTGGTCTTCTCTAATTTACCCTGAAGCTATTCCCGAGCGTCTGGGTGTTTTGGCATATCTTTCGGATTTGGGCTTGATTCATGACGGTAAGTTTCACCTTCTAGATTCCTGTCCGTAATACGAAATCTGACAGACTTTCAGACACTGGTGAGGGCCTCAGCATAGAGGAAGCCTAAGCCGAGCACGATGAGCTTTATGCTGCCTTGGACCCAGACGACAAGAGCAATCTGGATCCTGACTCAAGGGCAATGAAGACCAAGAAGCTCGTTTCACAGTGCATACTCGAGTGTATCAACCTCGACCATGAACTTGGGTTGAATATGCTCGCTGCCTTTCGTGATGTCTGGCTCGCTATCAGCGAGAAGAACAGCGACAAAGAGGCAAAGACATTAGAAGAATATCTAAAATACCGCAGTGAGAACGGCGGCATGCTGTAAGCAAATCCTCTCCGCATCTCCGAACTCGAACCTAATCAGCCCCTAGAGTTTTCTGGCCAATGCTGCAATTCAGCTTGGGAATATCCCTCTCAGAAGCAGAGCACGAGCTCGTGCAGCCCATCATTGACGCGGCCACTGAAGGTCTTTTATTGGCGAATGACTACTTCAGCTTTGAGCGCGAACTGAGAGAAGTCCAGTCTGATCAGTCCAAGAGGATTGTGAGCGCCGTGGAGCTGTTTGCCCGAACAATGGGACTTTCAGTGGAGGATGCCAAGGAGGCGGTCAAATCCAGGATCATCAAGTCAGAAAGTGATTTCTGTCAACGCCGCGATGATCTCTACAAAGCTCGACCCAACATATCATCCAAGTTGAGAAGATGGATTGATTGTGCTGGCCTAGCGGTCTCAGGAAACCACTATTGGTGCTCTGCTTGTCCGAGACAAAACGCGTTGAAGAACGAAACACTTTCAAATGGCCAAAACGGCCATGGTACTTATAAAATTCACAACGGAAACGGGTTCAAGACTGGGTCCATCACCAATAAAACTGCTACCGATCTTCAAAGCAACGACATCAAGATTCTCTCGAACGTTAACGGGGGCAACACCATCCTCAACGGAAACGGTGCCAAAACTGTTGTCAATGGCAACGGAACCAAAAGAAAACTCTCCCAGTACGGAATGGCAAGTCCAGAACAAGAGCCATTGGTTCAGAAAAGGAGAAGCAATGACACAGATGTTTTGTGTCAAAAACGCGACATTCAAACGGTCTCCCAGTACCCCCATTACAAACCGTCCAATCTGGCCATGGATGCACCGGCGGCCTACATCTTAGGAATGCCTTCCAAAGGTGTCCGCGACACCCTGATTGATGCTCTTAACACCTGGCTACACGTCCCTTCAGCAGCGGTCAAGACAATCACGTCAGTCATAAACCTGTTGCACAATGCATCACTGATTTTGGACGACCTGCAAGACAACTCTCCACTCAGGCGGGGGCTCCCATCAGCCCACGTAATCTTCGGGCAAGCCCAGTCTATCAATAGCGCAAATTTCATGTTCGTTAGAGCAGTACAGGAAGTAGCTCAGAGTCTTAGCCCAGCTGCACTTACAGCAGTGCTTGAAGAGCTTGAAGGCCTCTATCTCGGGCAAAGCTGGGACCTGTACTGGAAGTTCAACCTAGCATGCCCTACCGAGGCTGAGTACGTCAACATGATTGACCACAAGACCGGCGGCATGTTCAGGATGCTGCTACGGGTCATGCAGGCCGAGAGCACAGCTACGGAGGTACCAGGCCTCGACTTCGAGCGGCTAACCCTGCTCTTCGGGCGCTTCTTCCAGATCCGGGATGACTACATGAACTTCGGAGACTACGCGGCCCAAAAGGGTCTCTGCGAGGACCTGGACGAGGGCAAGTTCTCGTACCCCATCGTTTACTGCCTCGCCAACCACCCGGAGTATCGCGGACACATCCTCGGCGTGTTCAGGCAGCGACCGACGGTGGCCACGACTACCGCTTCTCCGCTTTCCAAGGAGAGCAAGGCGCATCTGGTGAGCTGCTTACGCAAGTGTGGAGCGTTTGAGAAGACGCTCGAATGCTTGCGGGACGTGGAGCGGGAGCTGGATTCGGAGATCGACCGACTGGAGCGTTTGACGGGAGAAGTCAACCCCATGCTCCGCCTGTGCCTTGCAAAGCTAAGCACAAAGGGGATTGCCACTCTTGGATAGAAGAGTTGGATGGATCGCGAATTTGTGACACATAATGTGTAGCGACCCCTCTATACGTCATTTTCTTGGTGTAGGATGTCGATGCAATGTTGATTTAGCGCTTATCGCATATGTCTTTCGTTATCCTAATGGGAAATACACACACAAACAAGTCTATTACGCCCGCTAGACCAGGGCCGAGATGGCTCTATGAGCTAAAAATACGTATATTATGCCAATAATTGCCTCAGTCTTGCCAAGCTTATATGGTTCTTATCCTATTCTTTCTACCCATTCGCGCGGGGAAGGTTGCGCCAAGTTCGGAATCCTTCAGGAGTCGGGCCGCTGGAGAAAGGACTACTGCACCGTAGATCCTAGATAACGCTAATCTGCATCGCGTGGAAAGCAGTGATATCCTCCGACCCTTGTAGGGTTGCACCCGGGACGGGGCGACTCCCGCTCCACCTTCATAGGCACTCTGGCTTGATAGGGCGAGACCGACCTTTCCAAAAGAATGCAACTAACACTAATGGAAAGAAAACCTGGAGCGAAGGGCGTGAAGCTTACATGCAGGTGGGCAATCAAGCCCGGTGTCTACAGGTGAGCGTCATGCCTAGTCTTCGAATGCACCTGCTGGGATCTGGACGGGCGGCTTTCGACCATGGCCTCCTCTTGCCTACATAAGCCTGTGAATCGTGGGCTGGAATAATGGGCAAGTAATTCTCTTCTGGGAAGAAGCAGGCAGCCTAATTCCGATATTGCACCCACGTTACACCCAATATTCTTGGCTCAACTTTCGTCATTCTCCGGTTTTCAGAATCCTTGGTTTTGCCGCGTGCGACCAAACGATAATGCGTCAATCATCGACCTTGACTTGGACCTGCGTCCTCCTTGCTCCCCCTGCGGCGAGTAAAGGCCTCATAGCAGACTACAATTCATGCCAGAGTGCGGTACGTACAGCTCCACCGTCAGCAGAGTCAGTCACACCCCCTGACACCAATAGTGCGTTTCGCTATCTAGTCAGCTATCCGTCGAGTCGGTTGGCGACTACATTGCACAGTTCGAGCAGCAGCCTATCGCTGGGGCGGGAGTGGAGACCGGGTCTCTATACTGGTCGCAGCAGCAGCAGGCCGTCCGGCCGGCCTGCCTCGTCCACGCCCGTGAGGCCCAGGACGTCGCACTCGTGGTGCAGACGTCGCGCTCCACGGGGTGCCCCTTCGCCGTCCGCGGGGGCGGGCACTCCGACATTCCCGGATTTAGTAATAGTCATGGTGGGATCACTGTCAACATGGCCGGCTTAAGCGATGTCAAAGTGGACGCGAGTGCCGGCGTAGCTCGAATAGGAGCGGGCGCAAAGTGGGGGCTGTCTTCAAGGAGCTTGATAAGACGAACAAGACTGTTGTTGGGGGCCGACTGACTGGAGTTGGTGTTGGAGGATTGCTTCTCGGCGGTGGGCTTAGCCACTTGTCTGGGTTACATGGGTTGGCGTGCGACAACGTTCGCAACTACGAGGTAAGTCGGGACCGGGATCGCAATGCGAGGCTCCACGTTTGCCACACGAGAGGCTGACGTGATGCCAGATTGTCCTTGCCAATGGCAGCATCTTCGACGTCTCGTACTCCACCCACCCGGATCTCTACCGAGCGCTTCGCGGGGGTGGCAATAACTTTGGAGTTGTCACTCGTTTCGATCTGGACATGTATGATCAAGGCCCCATGTGGGGAGGTCTGCACGTGTGGCCGTTGCTACCCTCAGTGACATCCGCCATCACGTCAGCCTTCGCAGACTTTGGCCACGACGCCCCGTCAGATAAGCATGTTTCACTGTTTGCGGGCCTCGGGTTCATGCAGGGCAACTTCGCCTGGGCCGTGGGGCAGTATGACACTCTCGGAAGAGAGGAACCTCCCATCTTTTCCAAGTTCAGAGACGATGTCGAGACATATGGCGCTCCCAAAGTTGTCAACACGGCAAGGGTCACGTCGCTATCGGACCTTGCTGAAGAGCTGAATCTTTCAGAGCCCGCGGGCATGCGGAGCCGGTTCACGACAGCCACCTTCAAGATGGATGTGGATCTGCTTCAGCTGGTGGCCGGCTACTTTGTGGAAGAGGTCGAAAGGGCTTTGGAGAATGGCTTACGTGAAGATAAACGCTTTGCGCCAATGCTGGGAATCCAACCCCTGACGAAGAACATTATTAGGGCACAATCCAAGCGTGGAGGAAATGTGATGGGTCTCGATGAAGAATCTGGATCTCTCATTAGTAAGTTTGATCTCTTCTATCATAGCAGACATGTTATTTGTGGGCTGATTCATGCGACTTCCAGTCTGTTCTTTTGGCTGGGAATGGTCTCGTGAGACAGATGATGCTGTGGTGATTGCCGGCATCAAGAGCGTTCTTGAGAAATCCGTAGCCGCGGCGAAGGAAAGGGGTTTGTATCATCCTTTCAAGTACATGAACTATGCTGCCGAAGACCAGGATCCTATCGCAAGCTATGGAGCTGAAAACGTTGAGTTCTTGAAAAGAGTCAGACAAACATACGATAGCGACGGACTGTTCACGGAGCTAGTGCCTGGTGGCCACAAGATCAAATGATGATCTTCGAGGATAAGAATCATTGCATATATTGTATGTACATTACAAAAACCATCATACTCACAACAATACACTAGATTGCCCAGTTATGAATGCCGTCAACCAGATTCAACCCCTGTTTTCGACCATGGTGCTCAGCATATAATAAGTGGGTGACATCCCCAGCGCCGGAAAAGCAGTCACAAGTCCAGGTGCGACCAGATCATTCACAAATCCTGTACTGAGTATGGCCAAAGCAAGAAAAGTCCATGCAAGTCCAACAATACGCCACCAGGATCCACGCCATCTGAGGTTCTCCTGAGCAAAACGAATGACCAGATCTTCCAAGAGCATAATGTTAGGCATCAACAGAAAAAAGGTGAGAGTTCTTTTAAAAGACTCGGACGGAGCTGCCATCTTTGCTGCCGCCCAGTGGTACAGTCCAGACAGGGTGAATGCGAAGTACGATTGGGTTTGCCGACTGATCATAGACCCTCTAGGTGCTCTGACGACTCTCCTGGCCACGACTCTGCTAGGGATTTGCAGCCCCCTGCGAAAGTTCTGGTGCCACGTGCGGTTCCAGAATCTGCTCAGGGTGTAGCACTCGACCCAAGGTCCGTTAACTGGGTGGATGTCTTCGATGCGCGTCCAAAAAGCCCGGACAACACCCCGATCATGCAAGCGACGTGATAGCCGATATCCATCACGGCAATCGACGAGGCCCACCAACAGGCTGTAGCGATGCAACGGGGGCGAAGTCTAAGTCAAGGACGCCCATTTTCCCATCATGAATTAGCCACTGAAGAATACCGGCAGCAATATCATGGCTCATGTATTGCCGCAGTATTCTTTGCATCGATAGCCTGAGGAAGGCGGTCTTGGAGGTGCCGGGAGCAGGAGCTGGAGGTAGAGGTGCAGTCCGCCAGTTCCATCCAATACCTCTGGTGGAAAAGGCATTGTCAAAACACCATCTTATCCGGTCCCATGCACCGAGAGAGTGGAAAGACTGTTGGCGTTCCTTCCCGTCCCTTGTGGGTTGTGTCCACTTGTGCTCCAAGTAAGGGTCTTCGAGCACAAGAAGATTGAAATTGACCAACGCGACGTAAAAGACTGAGAGACAATGCTGTTAGAATATCGACTTGGTGAAACGTTCTGTTTGGTGCCCAACCTGTTCCAAAGGTGTAATTCTTTGCAATATCCAGGCCAGAGGGAAAAGCAAAAGCCACAAGCAGACAAAACCCCCGAAAGGAAGTAAGAGGATCCAGCGCAAATGTCTCGGGGTTTTAGAACCCAACAAGACCAGAATAGGAGTAGTGAGCCATATGGCACCGACGAAATCGGCACGTTCCAGAGGCATTGCGACGGGCTTGAATAATCTGACAGGCTACCTAAGTTGACAGCGCAGTACAGGTGTAATGTTAGATGGTATCTCAATTGTTGCTATCTGACTTTGGACAATTATCCATCACGTTCTAAGGAAAGAATTCAGCCCAGTCTCCCTGGCCAACTGGTGCGCTTCCCACTCGGTATCTCAGCAACTAATTTCATCGGTCCTCAGCTTAGATACGGGGCGTCTGACATGCCGAGAGTTGCAGGCCACGCAGATCCTAGATCAGCTCTGCCTATAGACCACACGGGACAACGTTGATAAGGCACTACGACCCTCGGCGGGAGGATCCCGGGCAAGACGGCACGGATAGTGCGGGCCGCCCGCACTATTGGCACGCCTGCCTCATCGGGGCATGCCACAATGCAGATGGGCCCCTGTAGACAACCGATGTAGGACTCCATCCTACCTTACTTCGCAAACACCTCAGTGACGTGTACTTGGGGGTCTGACTAATTCGACGGCCGACCCCCTCTCCTCTAATATCTCTGCATTAGGGCTTACTAAAGGCTCACTTGCAGCTCTAGTAGCAACCTCTGCCTTATCGGGCGGTTAGGGTCAGTTACCGACGAATCTGAGGTCCTGTAATCGACACTGACGATCATCAATCCCTGTGTACAACGGTTACCCCCATTTTTAGGCTGGTTAGATTTCTACGCGACCTCGGCCTCGGGGCGCAAGAAAACACAGGACCTTGACGTAGGGTATCAAAATAAACTTAGCAAAGAGCCCCCTAAGCTTAGGCTAGATTTACCTAAATATTTTTATTGCTTAGGGTCAAGGGCCTGTGTTTTCTTTCCTCCCCTAGCTCGGCCCCGGCTAATGTGAGACAATTGTGGGCTGCATGCTTCGACTTGCTGTGGAATTATGATCCCAGCAATCAAGCTCGACACGTGAACGGGTCCAATACGAGCTTGCTATCATCTCAAGGCGACTTGTTTTTGAGCGATAAGAGCTTGCAGCATGTCACCATGGCTACATGCCATTTCCGTTCCATAGGGCTCCCCAGCTACTCTTTGTCTCTTCTAAAGAACGAAGATTGGGCTGACATGTCGATATTTATCGTTCCTGTCGAGACCGCCAGGCCCTTTCTGGTGCTGGCGGCAGCGGCTCTCATCATTTATTTTCTCTATCTCACTATTTATCGCCTTTTCCTTAGCCCAATCACTCAATTTCCAGGCCCAAAGCTAGCAGCATGGACATACTGGTATGAATTCTGGTACGATGTAGTTGCCGAGCCCGAGTACACCTTCAAAATTGGTAGATTGCACAAGCAATATGGTCAGTGTTCATCTTTGCCAGCATGAAAATCGAGGGAGTAAAGCTGAACTAATACCCGACCAGGCCCTATAGTCCGTATCAATCCAGACGAGATTCACATCGCGGATCCGGACTTCTACAACACCATCTACGCTGGCAGCGGACGCAAGCGTGACAAATGGGACTGGATCACCCGGTCTTTCGGCGTGGACGAGAGCTTGATCGGCACTCTTGGCCATGACGAGCACCGAATCCGCAGGGCGGCGCTGTCGCCGTTCTTCTCCAAGCAAAGTGTTCGCGCGCTGCAACCACTGGTGGACCGGAATATGGGAATCCTCCTCAGACGCTTTCGCGAGTTTGCCCAGTCCGGAGCCCCTCTTAAGCTTGATGATGCCTACGCTGCACTCACCAACGGTCAGAACCCTCAACTAAATGCTGAGAATGTATTTGTGTACTAAGACCAGATCTTCAGATATCGTCGAGGACTATGCTTTTGGAAAAAGCGAGAACAGACTCCAGGCCGCAGACTTTGATCCATCATTCAGAGATGCTATGCTTCAGGGCGGTAAAGCCGGCCATGTCCTGAAGCACTTTCCCTGGCTCATGGACATGCTGCGCAAGCTGCCCAACTCCATGCTGCTCAAGCTGAGCCCTGCCATGGGCGCCTACTCCCAGCTCCAAACCAGTGTGAAGAAACAGGTGGCCGACATCACACAAGCACACCAAATGCACGCGTACGACAAGACGCGCCGCACCATCTTCCACGAGATCCTAAACAGCAAGCTCTCCGACTACGACAAGTCTACGGACCGGCTCTGGCAGGAGGGCGAAGTCGTTGTCGCGGCGGGTACCATCACCACGGCCTGGGCGCTCGGCGTCTCGACGTACTTCGTTCTCGCCACACCCGACATACTCTCGCGGCTCAAAAACGAGCTCGAAGCCGCGATCCTCGATCCATCGCAGCCCCTCAGCTTGCTCGTGCTCGAGCGTCTTCCCTTCCTGACGGGCGTGGTACAGGAGGGCGTCCGTCTCAGCCATGCCATTTCGCACCGGCTGCACCGCATCTGTCCAGACGAGACGCTAGTATACCGCGCCGACGATCGCGAATGGCTTATCCCCCCAGGTACTCCCCTCAGTATGACCAGCAACCTGGTGCACCACGACGAGCGCGTCTTCCCCGACTCTCACTCCTTCAAGCCTGAGCGCTGGGTCAACGACCCCCTGCTGGACCGCTATCTAGTGTCCTTCGGCAAGGGTGGTCGAGCTTGCCTGGGTATCAATCTGGCATATGCGGAGCTCTACCTCACGCTGGCGGCACTTTTCAGGGTTTACGGGACGGAGGAAGTTCAAGGGAAAGATGATGTCGGAACCTTGAAGCTCTTTGAGACAACCGCTGCTGATCTCGTTATCACGAGCGATACTATGGTTCCTGTGATGCCGGAGGATTCCAAGGGGTTGAGGGTTACGGTACATCGGCGACCTGAGTAGGTGGCAGCGGTCTCTTGGACTCTTAGTTTTATGGTCGTGCTAGGGTAACGAGAATAATCTTACGGGCCTCATGAGTTGTTCCGGATCATGTAGAAAGTAGCCTGGTAGGTTGCTGCTTGCAGCCCTAGTTCGGTTTGCGTATGGATATTAGCAATGAACTCTAATAGAACTTGTTGTAATCGGTCGCTGTTGGCCATTAGACACTGACTTATTTAAACTGGAAACACATTTTGTATAATTCTGTAATACATAACCAAAACCTTCTCCCTTGAAGTACCTGGCACTGTTGATCATCGACCAACAACCAAGCAGTGAGGAGGACCGGGTAGGCTTTAGCTTGCTAATGGTAAGCAACCCGATAGCTCTACCGGTAGTAATAAGGCGTTACCGACGGCTAGACAGACAGCTGATTATATAGGGTACGGTTCTCCTTGCCAGCAGACATAAAATACCGATAAAATTTAGTAAAATATTAAGGGACTATTATTAAGACATGAAGAAGATACCCTAAGAAATTTTTATTTTAATCACTTGCAATTATATTTACATTCTTGTTCAATTTGCTGGTTTAAATCTCATAATACTCTTTAAGTCGCTGAACGTCTAGATCCTCGGCTTCCTATCTTGCTCCTATGTGGATCAACTGGACCGCGACGTATGTTTTCATGGTGTGAGCTGTCGACATCGTGCTGCTGATATAATAGCCGATCGAGTTCTGTTGATGTGAATTTCGTGAGCTGTGAAGCATTTGCAGAAACGAGCAAGTTCTACAAAGTCTATTAACTAACGCGCAAGGAATTTAGAACCCTCGTGTCAAATGTCCAAGGTAGTGTATAATTCTAAGTGTTTTTCTTAGCTTTTCTTTCTTTAGCACTAATCTCTTTAGATAATATAATACTTATAGGTCCTGCTATTATAATAGAACCAGTATGTATACTTTAATTAGGTAAGAGATTCATTAAAAGCCTCTGCTTACCTCTTAGTATAGACATATAAGCGTTATGGCCCCTAAAGAGATAGTACAGTTCTTAACACCGGTTTATTAAGACCTGCATTCTCTAACTCGTGCCGAAGCGGTATAAACTTGACTACTAGGGAAGCTTCAGTGAATTTTTACTCAGGCACGTAGTACTTTAAAAAGTAGATAAAACGTAAAGTAAATAGTTTATCCTAATGTAGCTGAAAATCGGGTGAAAGACAATCCAGCCAGCCACTAGCTCACGCTTCAAGAGGTTCAGGTCGCCACTTTCACCCGCTAAAGCCTGTCGAACCCGTATTGAGCGTGGAATCAGCCTGAGATGGTCTAGAGCTTTGTGTGTGGGGAGCTGGACCCCATGACCAACACGTCCTAGCGTTAGTTCTAGTGTAATATGAAAAAGTACATTTGCTGAGCTAAATTAACCTAACCTGCTATTAATACCTCACAACGCTCTCTTCTCTCTCTATCATCCAGTACATCCCTTGTGTACACGGTCATAAAGCTTCTCAAATTCTTCTCTCAATACTGTAATTGATCGCCATGTCTGGCACGATGCAAGGTGCAATGAATGTCGCAGACATAGCTGATCGCAATGCTTTTGAGGAAGAAGCCATTGAAATTGCCTCACAGTGGGCGCAGGAAAAGGTTGAGAATTTCCTGAACGACATTGAGTATGACATCAAGCATGATGACGCTTTTCCTTTTTCTGACATGACTACAGAAGCAATGGAAATGATCACAAGTTGCTCAAGATAAGCCACATCATCAGTCGCCGCACTTCCATCGACGTCTTCACTGGCGAAAGCTCAGACATTGGCAAATTCGCTAAGGACCTCATCGGAAAGCTTGCTGACAGTAAGGTCATGGAGGGTCTTGAGAATTTAATTGGCTCGTTGTTGAACAAGCTGTTTGGATCTGCTTCTGGCTCAGCCCAGACGGAAAGGATATAGTAAGTCATCATCATTAACGACCGCTGTAGACACATTTACATTAACCGACCTCTAGTGAAGTTGCCGTTGATGAGCTCGGTGAACTCAATCGTCTTGATGCGTTTTTCTTTTGCTATCGTTTTGCATCAAGTGGAATAAAAAAAGCCGTCATAGGGACATGCATCGTTCGTTCCGCTGCTGTCATGGTCGATGACAACGCCTACCGTGTGGTTCTCGCTAGCTCCCCCACCCTCTCCGATGCTCAGCGTGCTTCTCTGGTAGCCAAGTACCAGAGTTAAGTTTAGGACGATCATGGTAACCACGAAGCTGCTGATTCTAGACTTCTTGAAGCCCGGGCCCGGTTAGCCCAGTCTATGGGACTAGTGTAGCTACTTCGGAGCAGTTCCCATAACGGAGGTCGGCAGCCAGGATTTTCAAATCTGGGAACACTGAAACAAGTACCGAGCCAAAGGTGCGGGATCTAGACGACCTCAGATTGAAGCTTGAAACGTTAAATCGTAGACTTCTGCAGTTATAGCATCTCAATGAGACATATTAGGCCAACACACTGAGAGGTTCCAATTAACTTCAGCTTCTAGAAGACAATATACGCATAGGATCAAGTTGATAGTGATATGATTTAGTAAACAAAATAGCTCCAGTTAAATCTGCTGGCAAGCCCCTAAGCAACTCCGCCTTTCATCGCTTCCCCATTCAACTTCCAAACCCTCCTGTGTACCTCTAGCAAATGTTTATTGCCAGGATCATTACCTGTATCAGCCTCATATGACATAAGGTCAATCTCTCGACGCATATTCATCTCAGCCTTTGGAACGGATTTGCTTGGAACCACCATGCGGGACTGTGCTGGACCTCGTGTAAGGTCAATCATGTTGTGAACAGCCTAGACTTCCCTGGGCCTATCGAAGACATCTTTGACAATATTGGAGATGTTACTATGCTCTCCAGGCTCCTGGCGAAACCTTTGCAGGCACTGAGACCATCGTTCTATGGTCCTCTTGTCTGCTAGCAGCTGGATGTCCAAGTCTTGGTCAAATGTCCTGAAGTAATCAAGTCGCTTTGGCTAAAAACCTTAATCGACGGCATCATCATGCTCATCTACGGGCACATTGATAGATATGTGCTTCTCTATCTCCGCTAGACTTTTATCTCTCGATTCATTTTCTTCTTTCCTGGCTACTTGCTTTCCATGCAGGTTCAAAACCTTCGTACAAAACTCTGAAAGTAAGTCGATGCTATCCTGGTCCCATACTTAGCCTTTTGCATTTATTGCCATCCGAAGCAAAGAAAGAGGGTCAGATTTATTTTCCTCTATAGTCCGGCAGTGCCGTGTTTGTCAAAGTTAAAGCCACTTCTCGTGAATCTGTCGAATTCCGTTCTCTCGCTCCCCTGGGTGTGAGATGTGGTCAATCAAAGTCTTAGTCAGTTTTTCCAATTTTGGCCTTTCTTCTTCCAATGGCTTGTCTAGGAGCTCGTAGATATCCTTTCGGCATTTCCAGCCTTCTTTTAAAGCTCTGGAAATTGCTTCCACCTCTTGCGTGTATTTACTGTCTCTCTGGCCTCTCTTTTCTATAAGATACCTCTGCTGCTTTCTGTTTAACGTAAATTCTCTTGTCCATAAAACCCCGTGTGCTGCAAAAGGTGTAACGCAGCATAAAACGCTTGCCCTCAAAATACTTTTTGATTCTAGTCCTCTCAGCTTCCTCTTGAGCATGTTTAAGCCTCTTGTTTAAGCCTCTAACGTAACATCCAATGCCTGCTAGACTCGCCAGCTTCAAGCAAATCCTGCCACAACTCCGGGAGGTCAGCCGCGATAGATCCAGAGCGGTCGTGAAAGTCTCCCAAGATGCTTCCCCGCTCTTCTTAGCCTCTGCATAAAGTGATTCTCTTTCCTCTTAAATCTGTACAATTTAAAGCTAGAGATATTTTGCACCTTCAGCGAATTACATGTCTCTCTTATCCTTCGTCATCATTATGCCACCCGATAGAACCTCGACTGCCTTGGTATAGGCTGCCTCAGCATTGGCTACCTCAGCGTAGGCCGCCTCAGCGTAGGCTGCCTCAGTATAAGCTACCTCAGCATAGTCCACACTAGCATTCGCCCTACTCCTTGCGATTTGAGCCATCATGATGCCAGACGTTTTCATCTCCGTAGAGCCGGCGATGTTCATCTCCATAGAGCCGGCAATTTCATTCTCCATGACGCCTATAGCTTCCTCTCCCCTCCTATCGCTCCCAGAGATCCAGTTATCGATCTCTCCAGTGCCTCTGTTTAGGTGTGACATAAGATCATCGACTTCTCGACGAACGTCCTGTAGTCCCTGATCCCCCTGGTTCACTCCCTCGATAAGATCACGACTTACGTCCCTGCTAACCTGGTCAATAGAGCCCTTGGCATTCAACAGGTCTTCGGCAATCTCCTTGGATAGCTTGTCGAGTTCCTTGTCGGCGTTGTTCACAAACTTCTTAGTCTCATCAGCGACAATTGTAGCCCCGTCCTTGGCCTCCTTCACAAACTTTTCCATGACTTCCTTGCCTTGTTTGAAGATCTCCTGAATATTGCCGGCAACAGTCGTGATGACCTTTGTAATCTCGTTCCATAGTTCCTTTACAAGATTCACGATGTCCCGCACGTCGAACTCAATATCGAAAGATTGAGCCACACCTGCAACTGTTGCGTCAATACGAGCTTTGGCCATGCTACCTGACCTGCCAAATTTTCCCGAGAACTTGACACTTTTAATGTCGAGCACTGAGTCGTCGAAAGCACTGACGCAGTATTTCAGGGCTGTGTTGATCTCGGGGCTGGCAGCGGCAAGTATGCTCAGCAAGAAGCTGAACGACTCCGTCTCATTTTTTGCGATCACCATCTTATCGTACTTCTCACACATATCCTTGTACTGCGGCGAGTTTCCACTGTCGTTGTCTTGGAGGATCTTTTGTTTTGCAGCCTCGCTGGAGGCCCTGTTTGTTTCTTCCTTCTTGATGGCTAGATCAAGCTTTGTCTTCAGCACTGTGGCGAAAGCTTCGGATTTCGTTTGCAATTCATGAAGCTTTTCCTCTGTATCCTGTTCGCTTTCTGCGATGGCCGCAGCCTTGGCAGCTTCTCGACCTCTGAGGACTGCTTGGGCTTGTTGATAGTCCTTCAGAAGGTCGGCGAGTCTCGTAGATGTGGCCTCAAATGCGGTGGCATCGTGCGCGACTAAAGCGGCCTTGTATTCGTTGGTGACTTCTATTGCTGCGGCGCGTTTCTCTATCTATGTGTTAGTGTTTCTTTAGCTTCCTTTATTAGTACATAATACATACGTAGTAATTCACCCTGCAGTGTTATTTGTGCAAACTCCCACGGGGCATGTGCAATTGTATCTTTCGGAGGCTCACTCGCTTGATGTTCATTACATCTCACTTCAAACCTTGCCAAGTCCTCTGCTGTAGTCAGACACTGTAGACATATAAAAGGTCCCTGATCTTACCTTCGGCTAGATCTTTCTTGTTCTTGGCTTGCCGGGCGGTTGCCTCAGCAAAAGAAAGCATTTTCCAAAACATTCTACACTCGTGCAGAGCAACCTCCGCTTGCTCTGCCACGCGAGCCGCCTCCAGATTCTTGCCAGTCTCATTCTTCACAGTATCCCTGATCTTCGTGTTAAGACGAGACTGGAGATCACGCTTCGTTTGTTCCACCACAGCAGTGTTCTGATCATACTGAGACTTTGCTTCATCAAGTTCTTCTCTTGCTGCTGCCAATTCAGCATCGATCGCTCTTGTCTGATTTTCGATGTTTTCGCTCAAACTGGCCTTCTCTTTCTCAAAGACATCTTTGGCCGTCTCATAAGCTGCAGATGCATTCACGAGGTTGGTCAGTAGTTGCGTCTGGTGGTTTATATCACCACTTTCAACGAGAATCTTGTTGGCAAGCTCTTTCAAATATCTCCTCATGTCCTGGTTCATCTCACCACTGATGTTGAACTCCTTTCCAGCCAGCGTACCACCCAACACTCCATCGATCAACTTGGCGTTGCCCCCAGCCCCCTCAGGGATTGCGTTGGGAGCCGGGCCATCTAAGTTGGCTGTGATGGTGACTCTCAATTTGTCAGAAACTTTGAGATCGAAATAGAAGGATAGTTTTCCCTCATTCGTGTCGATGTCGACGATTACCACAATCCAAACGTCCTTCTGGAACGTGATTTTCCCGTCAATGAGTATTTTCTGGACTGTCCTGGATATCTCCAGGTCAATACTTGGGTCAATGGCCCGGGCTCCTCGAATCTCAAAGTCTCCGAGCTTGAAACTCTCGATGGTTCCTTTGAACTTGACATGCGTTTCGACCACGTCAGCTACTAATGTAGCACGCTTGCCCAAGATAGTCATGTCTGCGTCCAACTTGATGCCCCTTGGGTATTCCACGCCGTTAATAACGATGCCTGTTGACACGTATATCAGAAGCTTGCTGATGTAGAAAGTATCTTTGGAACCGGGGATACTGATGTCGACTTCGATCAGGTTAGTTATGAGTTTGACAAATCTGGCCACATCCAGGTTTTCGATATCGAGCTTGACCAGCTGCTCATAGCTGGTGCCAAGGTGTAAGTCCATCCTGCCCGCGAAATCATAGAGACGGAATGTCCCTCCGAGGGTAATACTTGTCGGGGTTCCTGTGGCGAAAAACCTCTGCATGGCTGATGAGCGCGGATATCTTTTAAAGGCTTAGCAAACTTACCGCGTAGTCGATTTCCAGCTTAGTAAGTAGATCAGCGATTTCCAGCTGCTTGCACTTTCCGAGAGGGTTCTTCCATTTGCCAATCATGGCTCTGTTGCAAAATCTTAGTTCTCCGTCTTCGTATGCGTTCAGGTGGGATGCCTTACGCGGAACCATCTACCCCTACAGCGCCGCCTTCGAGCTCCAATTTGAGCTTTAGCGGATCTGGTTGCTCTTCAACGTCTATGTAGAGATGACCGCTAATCTGTAGTTTGGGGCTCACTCCCATATCGACTTCAATTCCCATCGAAAGTGGCCCCGATCTCACAGAGCCAAATTTGAGCTACAACCGTCAGTACTGCGCTAAAGCTCGCCTGGGATGCCGTATTGCTTACCACATCCGTCGTGTCCACAATGATATCGATGCCAAAGCTCGAACCTGTTAGGCTGTTCGCACCCGGCGACCAGTATGCACAAATGGTTATGGGCTTTTGATCATGAAGCCCTAGAACGTCTCGGACCTCCTTTAACCGGGTTGTCGTGGCGTAGAGTTGTAATCCTGTCAAGGCGGCATCAGTTAGAATGACGAAAGCTTCAGCTAGTGCTTAGAACTAACCTCGTTTGATGGGGTATTGGCAAGCGTTCTCTTTGACGTCGATCTGTGGGTTATCCATATTGCTGAAGCAAATTGCAACTTGCTCCAGAGAGACATCCAAGAATGTGTCTTTCAAAACGCTCAGCACGTTTCGGGTGTGAAACTCACCTCTATAGGCTTCATAAGCGGTGTACTCGATTGACTCGCCGGGGCTCTTGTCAACGTACACGCTTACATCGAAGGTATGCTCGTCGGTAAACTTGACGCGGCCTGAGAGTTGGAAGTTGAACCCATTCAAGATGGTGACGGAAATGGCAGGGTCAATGATCTCCACGTCACCAACAGTAAAGCTCGACACGGACCCGCTAATGTGAATGCCATGGGCTCCAATCATGATGGTTGCATCTGCCGACGTATGCTCATCGATCTCAACGGCTCCGCTCAGTACAATGCCTTTGTTCGAGACCTTGAACAGTAGGCTAGAAAATTCGACTTTGTGGTCCGTGGTGATGTCGATAGCTCTTCCAGTGAGATCTCTGTAAATGGTCTTGAGGGTATCCAACGAACAACTCTCCATGATACCGACAAGCTCCTTGTTTTCTGTCCACGTTCAGACGCTGTAGTCATCGAGAGAAACATAATACTGACCTTTGCTATATACCCCGCGAAGAAGAACAAGGCCAGTGGCCATACCAAATGTCGCTTGCAGCTTCAGAGTAACAGCAGATATGTTGTTCCCTACCCAACCTGCCTCGAATAAGACGTTTTGAAGCTGGGCAATATTCAGTCTCTATGGATTCATAACATCGATACACTAAAACTTACGTTGAGACCTGAGACACCGAAGACATTCCTCCACGAGTCACTCTGTGTGGCAATCACGATGCGATAGAATTCTCCGCTCTTGATGATGTGCCATCGCACACAGACATCAGATATTGCGCCGGACCCGAAGAATCCATAGGAGAAGTTATAATCACCCATAGCATTTTGACGCATTCCGGTGAGATCAATGCCAATGTCTGTAATCTTTAGCACGCCGAAAATGCTAATGTCAACATCAGGTAAAACGCCCCGGAGAGTGAAGCCAATTGGTTGGGGGAGGATTTTGAGAGCATCACGTCTTGTGCTCAGCAAGCAACTCATATCGATCTTGGAGTCTTTCTGGCCAAAGATGTATCTTAGAGCATCAGAGACTGGTTGCAGAACGCCCGAGAAGTGAACAGTGGTGCTAATCGTCAGACCTGCCTGTTCTATCTTGGTATCGTGCGTTCTGAATGTCAAGGTAGTCTTGCTCAACGTAATGGCGTCCATGGGGCTATTTTCTAGGCATGGGACAAGTTTTCCCAGGGCCATATCATCTGGGAGGCTGACGCGAAACACCTCTCCTTGGGTGTTCAATGACTGGAGGTTTTGGATCTTGACAGGCATAACACCAAAGAGCATCAAGTCCCCCATCAAGGCATATTGGTCTGGAACTGGTGCGGTGCTGGTCGGAGTATCCGTCAGCTCTTTCTTCTCTTCTTCGAAGGGTACATCCATCTCTGTGGCGATCTCCAAGCCTGTGACCAGAGCTGATCCTTCACTATTATTGATCTCAGAGGACGGTATCAGGCCTGCATCCGTCATCGCGTACGAGATTGCTCTAGTGGATGATGATTGCAAGTCGCCAACAGCGCGCCCCGTTGGTGCTTCAATAGCTTCAGTGGCTTCTGGCATTGTTGTCACTACTTGGACATTTTCCAACAATAGGCCGTCCACAAAGATGTTCCCAGGCGCGTCCAAATTCTCCCAGATGCGCTCATGCTTCTCCAAAGCTGATTCAGTTGGGGCAGTGTTGGAGTCGCAATCATCATTTCCAATGCACTCTGTGGCGACCTCTGGTTCAAGCGCGGATGTTGAGACCCCAATTGGTGCATTCTGAGCTTTGATACGCTTGGAGAGCTTCTGTTCCGATGTTCTGAAGATTCGCTCTGTACTGAGTGTCTGGAACACGCCGACTTTATGCTCAGACTTTCTCATCTTTCTGAGTTCGGATTCTTTTTCAAGTTTAGAGTCTTCTTCGGGTCTTGAACGCCCATGGTTCATTTCTTCTTCAATTGGATCATTTTCGGAGTTTCCAGAATCGCCATCTAGTCTTTCTCGCCTTTGCTGGTCTTTTAGCAAGGCTTTCTCTTGTGTTCGTGACAGTCCTGACTTCCCTTTTCCCTCTCGATTATCTGCTTCCTTGGACCTGCGAGGCTTCTCGTATAAAGCCATTACCTTGTAGCTCCCGGACGGCATTAATGCAGAATTTCCGAATTCAGTTGGCATGATAAATAGGTCAATATCTTGTCTTTTTCTGCTCTTAGTAAGACCGATTTCCTCATCGATCTGGCGTATGGTTGTTCCAATCCTTGCATCTTCGACTTGTTGATCTTGACGTTCCTGAACGTTCGTGTTGAGTTTGATGGAACCCTCAGAATCCTCATCTTCAGCATTATTTGGAAGTTTGTAGATTGATTCAAGCAAGACAATATCAAGCTCTTGTTCAAACTTGGTGAAGAAGGGTCGCTGAAAGGGGTGGAACTCTGTTTCGAATGTGGCATTCTTTCGTGTTCCCATGCCATTGTAATTGAAGACATGCAAGGAATATCTCATCTTGTAACATAACCAGCCAGGTATAGGTATATTGGAGTAACCCAGTAGGTCATTTTGCGTCTCGTTGGCGAAATGAGGCTCATATTTGCCACGTTCTGCTTCTGTAATTGGTAGAATTTGAGACACCAAGAATGCCTTCTGTCGGCCCTTTTCTTCTCTGGTACGTCCAGCGTTTTCCTTGGTAACAAGGCTCTGCCATGCCTTTTCGTATCTAAATATCATTAATATCATCGCCCTATGACGATGTACCATTACGTGAGCTAACTCACCTAGTCATCAGCGAGTTAGTCTCACTAGAACCAAAAATGATGTTATCTGGAACCTGAGAAGTCTTGAAGGGTGTTCTTGTGTCTACTAAGCCACCCCAAGAGAACGCACATCGATGTAACCACTATATGAGCTGCATTAGCCTTTTTTCACCAGCTCAGCCAGCCTCACCTACCTCTGCCTTGGCATGGCTAGTCTTTGGCCATTGGTCATTCTGAGCCTCGTTGCCTTCGTTCCACTTCAACTTGTCTGAAATCTGCCCATCGTCAGCGACACATTTAGAAGTATCATCAATATATTTCATACCGTCGCAGCGCTATCTCCCATCACTGCCTTCTGGTCCGGTGCTTCGGACCGTCGCGTTGCGGCAGCATAGATCTTGCTGGCAGTCACTTCAATAGCGAGGACCGTCCCTGTTTTGAGTTTCTTCTTATCCTCCTCATCAAGAGACTCCTCTAGGCGCGTTCTAGTCTTGCCTTTGCCAGCCTCTGCGATTCTTCTTAAGCTTTCTAGTTTAGATGTTTTCTCGGCTTCATAGGCCTTCCTCTTCATAGCCAACGCTTGATCGACCTCCGAAACCTGTGCCGGCAGAAATATTTGACGAGAGGGCCTGTAGGTGCAATATGCCCCCCAGTCGGGCTTTTTTATGTATGTCTCGTAATCGTGAAATGGAGATCGTCCAATCTATTTCAGGTCTTAGTAGATTCTTGAAAAGAGGCTTAACTTGACTTACTTTAATTAATGTGCCAAATTCGTCGCTCAAAAATTGAGTGATCCCAGATTCCTTTCTAACATTGTTTGCGTCTCGTTCGATGACTTGAACGTTTTGCTTGCATGTCGATGGCTTTGAAATTGTTTCACCATTGATAGGGAGTCTCAGTCTTTTCTTTGTTTCTGTGACAAGATCTCGGATCACTGAGGCCTCGCTTGTGCCCCCGTTTGTTGCAAGGATGAAGATATCTAGCTCAGGATTGATAAAGCGGTTCCAACCTTTGTCTTCCTGAGACAGAGCCACTGCCTTTTGAACCGCGCAACCCACGCATCGGGCTTCATGCCCGAATCCTTTTTTGAGGGTTATTTCAACAAGAAATGGCCTGCCGTCGGCATCACGAGCCCATAACGGTTTTCCTACCGAAGTACGTCTGGCCTCTTCTTCCTTTTCGTCGTTCTTTATCAATTCCTTTGCCTTCGGGTCGAATCCCCAGCCAGATTCTTGATGAAATGCTCTGGCAAGTAGACATCTTTGGTGGTGGGACTGATCAACTTCACATCGGCTGTCTTCAACTTGACGTACTGTTCCGTCACAGATAATGACGCCTTGTCGAATGACTCAGAAAAGATGAAGCAATAGCCGTAAGAATCTTCGCCATACGTAATGGTCTCGACGGTGAAATGTTGAAATTGACGTGTAGAGCTTTGGTCCATCTTCACACTCCTATTCCCCTCCCATTGTTTGACCCCAGCCGATTTCAGCGCTGCGATGGCGTTAACTTTTACCTTTTCTACATTGACACAGTTCCGGAGCAAAGTGCAAAGGGTTATCATCTTTGCCTGCCCCTGGCCCGGTATCTTGATATTCGCATCCTCTCCAAATGCATCAAGTGCCTTAACATAAGGCTTATCGAGAACCTCTGTGAGTTCATCTTCAGGGATTCCAGAGAACTCAGCTGTCTCCATACCCATGTTTGTTGCGTCGTCGTCGGGATCGCGAACTTTGAGCTTTTTACTCGCGCAAAGGTACCAAGTCCACCATTTTTCCATGATGAACCGGATCTTGACGGAGCCTTCCTCTTCAAATTCGACGGCAACGTATCGTTGGTAGTCCGGTTCCAAATTCTTAATCTTTGCGCGACTCTCGTCCGGAATTTCCCAGTATTGAAGGGCTTTTGCCTTGGCTTCGATCTGGTCCGTGGCCGCACTATGTTCTGCATTGCCACCGCCATTGACGAGAAATTCCTTCAGTTGCCAAATCATCTTGTGCTATGTTGTAGTCGTTGTCAAATTTTCGTGCTGACTGAGTTTTAAGAAAATCAGCTGTAGAAAGAAATGCCAGAGAGTAGCAGTCAGGGTGGTTGCGTTTCCCTATTTTAGGGGGCGATGTGCAGTTTTCTAGCATTCTCCAAGTTTTGAAGACATGTACGCCCAGACTTCCTCGCTCGCTCTAAGAGCGTTATCATTGGTCAGGATGAAAGAATTTCACAAGTGGCTTGAGACAGGAAGGCAGCTGAACTCCGCCACCTGAGGGGACCGCATCTTAAGCCAAAGCCGATAGTGCCAAATGCTATTGCTAAACCTATTCCCATCAGATCCTTGGCCCGTCCCATGCGACTCCGGGGACCTGTGATTGGCCTAGGCTGGGGAACTATCTATGCGTATGCAAGCCTCATCACACCTGCCGCGACACTTTTGCTTCAGGGGAGGTCTCTGTCTGTATGGTATGATAATCTGAGCTTAGGCATTCACTTCTCAGCTAGCCACAGTTCTACTATTGCTTGCGCATGCTTTGCATTGATCGTCGTCGGATAACGTGACATGGTAAAAGACCTGTCCTTAACCGTCATAATAGTGCTCACTAGCAGCTACCCCGCACTTCATAAGTCTTACCGTATTCATGGATGTGATAAAGGAATGTGATAGAGCAAGTGTTACTTTTAAGTAAGATATAAAGTAAATATAAATACTGTAGTTTAAACATAGGGTAAATTTAATATATAAATAGATTTATTTTTAAATATATTATAAGCTAAATATAAACTTTAAAATACCGTTTTAATAAATTAAAATAAAGTTAAAACTTATTAATAAAATAATATATTTTTATAACCTAAATTATATTAAGTAATAATAATAATAAATACTAAGTATAGTTTATAAAGTTAAAATATATAATTATAGTAATTAAGTTAATAATATAAATATTATATTATAAAAACTAAAAGTAATTATAATATAAAAAGAAAAGTAATAAAAATTTAAAAAAATAAAAGTTTTAATATAAAAGAAAAACCTATAAATATTAGTAAATTAAAGCTAGCTATATATATTTATAATAAATTAAATTAAGCTATAAAGTAATATAATATAAAGAATATAAGATAGGGAATAATATAAATAATTAATACTTAAATTAAGTAATATATATAAATAACTTTTATAAATTAATATATATTAAATTAAATTCCCTGTTTATACTAATAATATACTAATATTTTAAGTATAATAGTTATATACCTTATTATATAATTAATTAGTCTTTTTTACTAATTATATTAATATTATAACTTTAAGTTTTTAACTTTAAGCTCCTAAACCTATATTAAAAAGTTAAATATCTCTATAGCTAATATATAAGGTATAGCTAATAGGGTCTTATATAATAAAAATAATATAATATAATACTTATTTTTAGTATATTATAATATATAGCGTTATACACTATACTAAAGAATATAATAACCTTAATATTAAGTCTTAAGGTTATATAGCTATTGCCTTAAACCTTATAATCTAATTAAATAAGTAGCCTTAATCTATAAATATAAAAGAGATATTTTCCCTAGCCTTAGTAAGCTATATACCCTCTTTATTATTACCTTAAATAGGTAATTAGTACTAAGGCTTTAATACTAAAGGCCTAATTTAAAATAAGCCTAGAACCTTAAAATTTATTAAAAGATATACTGCTATATAATTAATATTAATAATAGCTATATAGCTAATGTAATTACTAAGTATAAAACTAGGCCTTTAATAGATATTTATAGCCTTCTATTTAATAATATCCTAATTTTCTAATTATTCTTAAGGCATTATAAAATTATAAGAAAATACTTACTATATATTAATAAACTATTAATAATATAGTAAGTCTATTTAGTAATCTTTAGTTACTATATATAGCTACTTAGTATTAACCTAAATAAAAATAAATACCTTATTAACTTTATTATAAATTAAATAAAAGCATTAAAAGACCTTATAAGTTACTTAGAATAGGGTTAATGCTTATTAAGGTAATAGTAGGCTTTTATTATAGGCATTAAATTAGATAGTAATAATAAGCTATACTAGAAGTAGTTTATAGAGTTAAAATATATAGTTATAGTAGTTAATTTAGTAATATAAAAGTTATATTATAGGAATTAAAAGTAATTATAATATAAAGGAAAGGAAATAAAGGAAATAAAAGGGGTAAAAAGGTAAATTAGGAAATAAAGGTTTTAGTATTAAAGGAAAAACTATAAATATTAGCAGACTAAAGCTAGCTATATAAGTTAGTAATAGATTAGATTAGGCCTTAAGGCAATATAGTATAAAGAAATACAGGTTAAGGAAAAATATAGATAGTTGATACTTAGGCCTAAACCTATATAAAACTTAATATATTTTTCCTCTAAACTTTATAATTACTTCTTTTTTATTATAAACTTTATAATATACTATTTTCTTTATCTTTACTTTTTTAGTAAGTTAATCTTTTTTATTACTTTCTTTACTTAGTTCTTAATAGCCTTAAACTACTTATTATATAAGTTATTATAAATAGTAATAAATATTAAATTCTTATAGCTTAAATATATCTTTTTAAGTAACTTCTTTTTAGCTTATTAAGTTTCTTTATTTTATTAAGAAAAAGGTCTTTTTAATAAAATAGTATTATTTATAAAGGGAATATATAAATAAAAAGATTTTATAATTAAAGGCTACTAATTTAATATTATTAGTATTATTTATTTTATTTTAGGCTTTTTAATCTTTAAGGCCTGCTTATAAAGGCTATTAATTTTACTTTTTTTTTTTTATAAAAGCTTTTTAATTATATTAATTATATTATAGTTTTTTATTTAATATACTAAGCTAAGGTAAGCTAATTACTAGCTTTTTTAAAGTATTATAATAATATAGCTATAATATTATTAGTAGTTATAATTAGAAGTTAGGTTAAATAACTTACTATATATTAAATAATTAAACTATAATATTCTTTTAAAAGTAGGTTATAGAAAAAAGATTTAAGCTAGCTAAAGAGTAAGGCTTTTAAGCTAGCCTATTTATAATAAGGTTTAAGCTATAAATAAGCCTACTAACTTAATAATATTAACTTAATAAAGCTTTACTTTTTAAAAGGTAATTAATATTTAAATTATACTAGACTTTAAAGACACTTAAATATACCTTTTAAAGCTAACTTACAAACTTAAAAAAATATTAAATTAAATATTTATAGTTAAATTTAGTAATTTATTATATTTTAAGTACTATAAAAATAACTAAAAAGACTTTATTATAATTTTATAATTAAAATTTATATATTTTTAAGTTTTAATAAAAATTATATTTTATTTTATAAGTAAATTAAATTTTATTAATTACTTTATATTATATTAATATTATTTTATTTCTTATTAAAATTAATTTATTAGTTACTAAATAACACAGGGGATGCTATTAGGGCTATAATTTAAGAAACTATAAGCTGTAATTTAAAGGGCACGACTACTAATTAAGGTCCTAGATTTACCAGGTACTAGTTACCAGGAGCACCCGGCCTCGCCGTAAATAAACCTCGTGTCCTTTCCAGTTCCAGTCTTGTTACGGAACTTAAAGCAGTACTTCGTCGACTGTCCCTTGTACTTGAAGTGTGCCCTTTGATTAGGGATATCCACACAGCACTCCCCAATCGACCCCCGGTTATACTTGCAGCCGTCAATAGGCCTAAAGTCCTTGATTGCGTGCTCGGTTCCATCATTGGAGTAGATATACACGTCGTTGCCAGAGAACAACTTAACGGGTGTGATCACAAGACGTCTAGCCAGGACAGAGCTGGCAGTGGCGACCAAGAGAAGGGCATACGAGAGCTGCATTTTATCTGTCCGCCCAAGAAACCAAGGGATATCAGCGGAATGACCCATCGACGTTCGTTGCCGGATGAGCTTACACGGTTTGGGGACAATTGGCACGAGGGTAGCGGTGGGATTAAGAGTTGGAGTAATAGAAGGTGGTGTGGCGATGAGTGACAAAACAATACTCGAGGTAGATAACGGGATGGGGGCCTTCTTATAGACGTAAATTAAGGTTAAGTGCATCGCACCACCAAGAAATGAGTCTTGTAAACAGGCATGTCGTCCAGTCACTTCACACATTAGAGCTAGGCGCATCTATACTACCTGCCTATTTAGGCTCAGGCGACTGACAACATATCTTTTCCCACGTAGTATCCGCCAGCCTTCGTTGCTAATGAAATCATCTGCGGGTAGCTCGATAAGCGACATAAAGGCGAGGGTAGTCAAAGAGGTTGCAGGGTGCGGCAGAACACGTACTACAAAGTCCAGCTCTGGCAGTTCATCACAACGAGAGGATATTGATCGCTACGGTAAGGGGATACTCCCTCTCAGGGGGTTACGGTTAAATGATTTACACACTTTGTGTCTCCAGCGGGGGTACACCCGGACCCCAACGTCGTGGAACCATGCTGCAGACTTCCTACATCAAGAGTAGTACTGTAAATGAGTGGCGCAGGTCCTGCCGGCGCGGCAGCAGCCAAGCGAAATCCTTAGTTACTTGATTGGCAGGGGTGCAATCAATGCATACACGCACTGCCCTATTCCTCTTTAAGGGAACTTAATGTAATTTTAACTATATTTATTTATACTATATATAACTCTATTAGTAACTATATCTAGAAAATTAAGCTTTTATATTAAAGTCTATTTACTTATTTTAAAAACTAAATTTACCTATTTTTTTATATTACTATATACTTAATAAGTAAGCTTTATAGCTATAGCTTATTGCTTTTTAAGCTTATTAAAAGGTTCTATTAAAAGGACTTTTTATTTTATTTTTAACCTTTTAATAATGCTTATTTAGCTTATTTTTTTAATTATTAAGGAATTTATATTAATGAAAATTTAGCTTAAACTAAAAATTAAAGTAATAATAATTAAAAATTACTAATTTAAGCTTTATAAAGCTACTTTTTTTATTATTTAGTATTTTAAAAAAAATAAAATACTTTTTAAACTTTTTAAAAAGATTTTTAATAAGTATTGAAAAAAGCCTATAGTTTTTAATTAATAGGCCTATAAATAGCTAATAGTCCTTATAGTCTTATTAATAACTATTAGTTAGTAATTAAAAAGTAATTTTTTACTTAATAATAATATTTTTATAGTTTTTCTTAACAGTTTTTTATATAAAAATTACTTTTACTTTTAATAATAAAAATTAAAAAGCTTTTTATACTTTAATTATTATTAATAAAATTACTAATTAAGTTATTATAAAAGTATATTATTTTATTTTTTATTAAAAAACTTATTTTTATTAAGGCTATATATATATTGCCTTTTAAAAGCTAAAGTTAAATAGGATTTTTTAGTATATTAGCTTAATATACTTTATAAAGGTATTATAAGATTTAGGCATTAATTAATTAATACACTGCCTTATTCTTCTTGGCAATGTATACAGTGTTGTTAGTCCATGGATATAGGTGTCCGCGCGTTCCACCACTCATGTTGGCGTCATCTTTACCATAAGCCCAATGGCTGTGCCTATATTTATCCCCACCGGGGTCTCAGCCAAGGTAAACGGCCGTATGGCTAATTTACTTAGTCAGGAGTAAGAGCCGGTGAAGCGGGCCGTTTAGGCTCATGTTTCGCTTATCAGCTAGCTACATTCTCGCCATGCAGAGATCCCTCTTGCCGCTACCCCGCACTTCATGACCACTGATGTCTCCATTTGGTGTTCTGCATGTCTCACCTTGAGCAAGAAATGGTTGAGGCTTGCAGGTCCACTGCGGCTCAGCGAGTTACTCTAGGCAGAGACCCCAGAGCGGCCGCCCGTGCATGTATGAAGAGCTTTCTTTATTATGGTGCATACGAGATCGGACCTTGGCGTAGTCCTAGGTACTTCGTAAGCCATCCTTAGCTTGTACGACACTTCCAAATGCAGCTTCTTGCGCATGTAATTTGTTACCTGATCATAACTCAAATGCCCTTCATTCTAAGCCACGTTGGCTCGCTTGCTGGTAGTTGTCTTCCGTCTCCCCGAAATGCCAGCACTTCTCACTCTTATCATGCTTTTCATTATGCGATATCACAAGAACATACTTCAGGGGAGGAATCTCATAAGCACGAGCTCTAGTCAGTTCTAGGTGATGTCCGCCGCTACAAGTGTCTTCACAGAGGTATGGATAGCAGGATGGCATTTCCCGGTGTGTAATCTGAGATTGTTGGCCAGGAAAAGGCAATCAGTTAACTGGCAAGGGAGCAAGAGGATTTCGTTCCCCGCCTTTTGTTGCTTTCAGAGTGGAATCTCATTGTCCCTCTTCGAAGACTTGGAATACTTTTAAGTGAACACAAAACATTCCTAAAGGTGGTTAAAACTAGAGCTATATAGACTTATGACCTAGGTATTCAATATGGCCTTGAGACTCTTATACTTAAATTCCAATAATCGCCCAACTCTGGTTATTCAAACTAGCCGAGCTGTACTTTCTACAGGCAATCGCTTCACTACAATAGAATAAGTATGATATCAGAGCCCTTTGACAATTTTTACTTACCTGGCACCATCAGAATTGAGATGAAGAACAGAAGCAGCTACGCTTTCAATACTAAAGTTTATTGTTCGTTAGTTGCGAAATTAACAATTGAGTTACGGGGATACTTGCATGTAGCCACGGCCATTCTCTGACTTCCTAATCCACTACCGACAACACCCATTCTGCAAATCGGAAGAAGTATTGCAACTGATGGTGAATTTGTCGTCGTTTCTTTAAAGATATCTTCCGTAGCAATCGATTAGCCACTCTGACGTTCGAGAGCCAGGGTTGGCTTTTGTGAGCTTTAGTTGTTGGGAACCATTGGCAGAGTGGAACGGCCAGCCATGTATACCTCTGCCATCTAGATCCACTAGCTAGTTAAGCAACACTGAGCCTATACTGAGACTAATTGGGCTAACTTACTATCACGCCCCGTGTCAATAGCCAAGGGTCTCTGCTGCTCCATAGTGTACAGGTTGATGAACATAACTGTATGACCGTCAAAGCCTATGTCGAGATTATTCCGAGGGTCCCAGTCTGGAAAGGCTTGAGGTCGTAGAGATTCCAGTTCTGATTTGAGAAGAGCTACTTAACGTTCTTCATTGGCAAGCATAGTGTGCCTTTTGTCATTATCGGTAAGAAGCATGTAACTAGAAGATAATAAGACCTGCATAGGGAATGCTTGCCTTCATTAAACTCTCCCTTCAGTCTCGTGGTGCAATAAAGAATGTGATAAACCCTGAAGTCGATGTTTTGTGCTGACATAGCTAAAACCGCACGCTTCAGGTCGCTACTATTAGCCGCAAGCCCCCTCTAAAGCCGTATTGAGCGGGGCATCTGCCTTTAATGGAATGTTTAACCGATAGCTTAGTCTGTAGCTAGCTAAGGGTCTGTAATACTAAATGCTTTAATATCTATACTAGATAAAGATATTAGACTTATTTATCCTAATACTTATAGCTACCTTTTCTATTTTAATACTTTTAAAAATACTATTATTAATTACTTTAATGCTTTTATTTAAATATAGAATAAAATTATTAACTTATATTATATAGTTTTTTATTTTTTTATTAAATACCTTAATAAAATTATAATTTATATCCTTACTAGCCTAATTAATATTATCCTTAGTATTTAATAAGTTTTAAGTAATTTTATTAAATAGCTTATTTAATTACTTGTATTTTCTTTACTTTTTTTTTAATAAATTACTTTAAGTAAATATTAATTAATTAAAAGACTTTTATAATAATTTTTATATAAACCTTTTTACTTATATTACTAAAAAGATATAAATTCTATTTTTATTTTACTTAATTTTTATTATACTAAGTTATATATTTATTAACTTTTAGCTATTATAGTTAATAAAGCCTTTATATAAGTTAGCTAGATTATTTTAGAAAAAAATAGCTATTATATAGTATTTATATTAATAAGTAATTTCTTATTAACTATTTTTAAAAGCTAAATGTTAAGACCTAATTTTATATAAAGGTCTTATTATATAACTAAGGAATATATTATGATCCAGATGACTAATCAGGGCAAAATATATACCAAAATAATGAGAAAACTCAGGGCTTTCGATTGGTGTGCTTACCTAAGCAGAATGTGGAGAATTGAGCAAGTTCCACATATTAAAGTTTTTCTATAAACTTTAAATATTTCCTACTAAGGGAATATTAGTCAGAAAGTCACCTGAACTGGGTTACGTGATGATTATATAATGAGGGTTACGTATATAAGATTTTACCCCTCAGTTGGATGATTCATGACATACCATGAGAAACCTTACTTTCTTATTTAAGCTTTATAAGCCTACTAAAGGCTAGCGCCTTCCAAATTGGGTAAAAAGTATATCTTATTTTTCTCCGAATTTCGGCGGTTTCTATGATAGTCATTTCGTCACCATTGGGTCTACCCCTCTTTGGGAATTTCAATGCCCGCTCTTTGGAATGTCTATATAAACCCCAGGACTTCCCACTTTGGGAACTCCCTTTTAGTTAGAGACTTATCAACTTCCTGATTACATAATATATATCATTAAATTCGGAAAAATTCGCTCTATTCAACGGACCCACTTTTATCTTATAAATCCTACCCTATGCCTCATTATTCGGCAGTTACAACCTTTTATCCACCTAATTCCTCCTCGACCTCCTCATCAGTCACTATAGTACATCCTACTACTTATAGTGAATTTATAGGCTATTTTATTCAAGCCTTAACATTAATAAAGTTAAATAGGTACCTTAATAAGAAGTTATTCCTAATAGTAGCTACTATTATATATATCTTTTTATATTTTTTACTATTAGCTGCCTCCTAAGCTAGCCTAATACCTAGATTAAGGTTATAGCTAGTTATATAGTAGCCTTAATTATATAGCTACAGGCTTCTTTATATAGGCATTTTATTAGTAGCTAGGATTAATATTAGTAACTATAACTAATAGGTTAGGGAATGTACTTTATAATAGATATACTAGCTATAGTATTTTTTTTAGGTAGGATAAAGGAAGGGACCTAACATAGCTATAAGGGGCAGTATTTATACTACTTAATTAAGGTAATAATTATATTACTAAGGCAGATAAACCTTTACTAATATTAAGTTTTAAGATACTAGCTTGCTATAAGGGCCTTACTATTTAAGCTATTATATAGAAGTTAAAAGCTTAATAGCCTTATAAGGCTAATAAAAAAAAAAAAAAAAAAAAAAAACAAGTAATATTATTAGCCTTTTTTAGTAAAGTAATAGCTTTATTAAATAAAAAGCTAACTTTATTATATTACTTATTATTCTATTAGCTTAAGTATTTAATTTATAGATAAGCTTATAATATTTTAATAAGGTTTCTTAGTTTAAGATACTAAAAAGTCTAAATTAAGGAGCTTGAACCCTTTAACTTAAAGGCATTTCTTAAAGGTTACTACGATATTTACGTAACATAAAGGTATTATATAACAACTCTGACTTTTGGAAGATCTTGAAATGCACGCATGCTAAACATAGCCTTTCCCCCTACTAAACTCTTTTCTAGTGACTCCCGGGCGTATACCCGCATCTAGTGCTCATACGATCTCAACGCCTTGGGGTTCAGACCCTCCTGATCTATAGCATCCACTATCTTGGCTGCGTCGCGTATGGCAGTTGTGGCACCCAAAGCGGCCGTGGGACTCATCGCATGTGCTGCATCACCAATAAGAGTGACACGTGTAGCGGTTGCCCCAGCTCCCCAATCAGGGATATCTGGGCTCGATGAAAGAACTTTAGAAACTGAGATCTCAGTTGTACTGATTTCGAAAAGACATGACAGCGACGGGTGCCAATCTTTTGTGAGACTTTGAATCAGAGTCTTTATTTCGTCGGAGGGTTTTGATAGAATATCCGCAGGGATACCCTGTGAATCGCAACGTAAGAAAATAACCCAGTAGACATAGTCTTCTGGCAACGAAGCAATCTCTTTGCTGAAGTGCATGGGTTCAAGGAGACACTTCATGCTGCCGCCGTGTATAAGGGTGGGGCCTTCCGAGGCGGCTCTTGAGAACTTCTGACAGAAGGCATCTGTAAGATATGTCTTACCAAATACCAGTCGTGCTTCTGTGTCAAGGAGGTTGTAGGAAGGCAACAACTGCTGGCGTACTCGAGACCAAACACCATCCGCTCCAATCAAGAGAGACCCCTGAACATCAGGTCCATCTGAAAAATGCACAGTGATTCCTTCATGGCCATCGGTAAAGGAGTGATACTTCCGGCCAAACGTAACATGGTCTTCGATGCCTTCTAAGAGATTCTGTCTCAAGACTCCACGATCTGCACTTAAAGGCTTGTATACAGGCCGAGGCGGAATCGGAGTGTTGGCTCCTGGCTTGAACAACTTGGCCGTCGGCTCTCCAGTCAAAGCATCGAGGACCGCATTGGGAATGCTAGAGTGTGAGGTAACGGTGTTGCATGACGCTTCCAGGGTTCGATACTTTTCTGGTGGCAGGTATCGCTTGAAAGCTTCGATGCCTTCGTCAGCGATGCGAATGCGATATCCTTGGCGGCGGGCAGTCAGACTTAGATCTGCCTCGTAAACATGAAAAGGAACACGAGTCGTGTGAAGGAATTGCGCCATAGCGAGACCGCCAACGCCAGCACCAATAATGATAACAGGAAGGGTTGTCATTCTGGAAGGAATAGAGGTAAAGACTTTATGAGAAACAGGTTAACCTAATAGCAAGTTGCCTGTGTTATTTCAGCATGAAATCACCTTGGAGTTGTCTGGAAACAGTTATTTATGCATTCTCGCTGAATGAAAAGCCCGAACTCGGTCCTATAGAAGCTTATCGCCGAACAGGTAGGAGGCCACTAGTCTTATGTTATGAATTCTAGTGGAAGCTGTCATACTTTCCAGAGACAAGTCCCATGCAGTCGGTGACATGGCGTATATACGGTGAGGCGGATTGGCGATGATTGGTCTGGTACCCGTAAATTTGGAATAATGGAGTACTTGTTCCACTTCCGGTAACGCGTCGCTCCTACAGCGAAATGCCGAGTCGCGAGTAACAAGTGGGATGGCGCGACGAGAATATCAGAAGGCTAGGAAGATTCTGAAATACAGCTGCAATAGTTTAAGATACCCTTGAAAACAAGTATTCAGGTCACGAGGCTAGATGTGCTTTGTAGCACTGCTGTAAACTACCTACCTAATAGAATCACTCGAGGCTCCTTTGAGCTTCATCACGTACCTGTATTTGATGCATGGCACTCACAATCCTGGAATTTTCTCGAATAGCAGCTAGTAAAGCTCAAACGGCGAAAACCAAAACGCTTATTCTAGTGCTGGCTTAGTGACTTATGTCAGCCTCTGGATGTAGAGGGTGGCTGCCTGAACATGACATGACATGACATGACAGATCCGACGGTCCCACGCCTATACTAAGGTGAACAAACTTCGAACATCTAGCTTTTATACAGAAGTTCAGAGGGCTACAGGGCAATTCGCATTGCAGGAAGTAACATGCCAGCTATCGCTAGCACGCATCCTTTCACCGGAACAGTCTCAATTCCCACCCTCATCATGCTTCAGCCCCGCATCCTTCGCCTTCCTATCCGCAAGCTCACACAAAAACCTCCACTCTTCACCACTAACTTTACTCACACTCAACCTCGACTGCTTAAGCAGCTGCATCATCTCCAAAGGGCCCCCAGGCTTGCCTAGCTCACGAAGTTCCTTCAGACCAATCGGCACCGCGAACTTCTTTCTGAACTCTACGTGGACCAGGTCCCAGATGGGTTTCTCTTTGGTGGATTTGGGATCGTAGTATGGTGCGCCTGGCCGACGGGCAGATCCTGATGATGTTAGTTGGAGGTTATAATGGTGGTGAGGATGGGGTTACTTACTGTCTTCGGAGAATTCTTTGACGATTTCCATTATGCCGACTATGCCTGGTTCTTTGCAGTTGCTGGCGTAGAAGAAGGCGAGATCACCGGCATTCATGTTCCTCATGTTATTCCGAGCTATGAAAAGGTCAGCCTCACTTCAGATCATCCACTGAGCTTGAGTTCATACCAGCGTATGCTCGAATGCCTATATCAAAGTCAGTCACCGAGATCTCTCTTGCACATTGAACAACTTACCATCCCATCCTTCGGGCTCTGTCTTTGCCTTCAAGTCATCAATAGAAAACTTAACATCAACACCATTCTCAATACGAGTCTCGGGCTCTGCTTTCATGAGCCAGTACCACTGGCCATCGTGCTTCGGAGCATCAGGATTAATCGTCGGGATGGAGTCGATATCTGGATCTTCGGAGACACCACGAGAGCTAGACTGGGCAGGTTCCTGCTTCTTGGTCGCCTTCTTTGCCTTTGGTGCTTCGGGCTCCTCAGTCTTTGTTTGTTTGGGTTGTGCTTTCTGCTTGTCTTGCTTCTTTACAGTCGTCGCCTTGGCAACCTTCTTTGGCGGGCTTGCTTTAGCTGGAGCGGGCGCTTCAGGCTCGGGATTTCCTTTGGCAGCTTGTCGAAGAGATCTTCGCTTCGGTGCAGCTTGCTCTGGAGCGTCGGCTAAAGGCGCACTTCTTTTCGCGGGGGCATGTTGGGCTGTGAGTGTGTTGAGATTGGCGTTGAAGGCCTGAACACGCGACGCGTCTAAGTCGAGGCTTGATATCCTAGCACAGCCACACCCTGCGCCACATTATCAAACACCCTAGAAGTCCTCAGAAAGTTAAATCTCTCAATAGCTACAATCAATGCTATCTCAAGACCACTTTGACATATTCGTCCTTTGCAGAAGGACTTTAACCCAATAATTTATTTTTCAGGACCTGAATCTACAACTTCTCATTTCTATGTTCCAAATCCGCGATGCGGGTCAGCCGGCGAAGAAGCTGAATTCATCACTGTAGCCTTCGACTCTTCTTTGCCATTTCTCTCCGAGACCGGCAATACAGGTCAATGGGGAACAGTTCCGTTCTCTGAAAGAGACGGCTTCTTGGAGGGAACCCGGGACGATATCACACAATCAGAAATCTTCCGACTCAGTAGCCAAGGTCAACGGCTACGAGTCTTCATCGCAGAGATTGAGGAAACACACTCTAGCAATAATCTTGCAGACCTTCACCGCCGGAAAGATGATCACACGGAAAAAATATTAGTCTCAGTGGGCGCTGCTATGATTCTCGACAACGAATTTGCAAGTCACATACGCGCCGTTGCCGTCCTGAAGCCCTATATAACCGCTGTCGAGAAACGTGGTGGCTTTGTCTTTCTGGACTTTCTTATCGCAGATCATCGCGTACCATCAGCTCAACGCAAAGGTGCTGGGCTGGCACTGCTAGAGCATGTCAAAGCCTACGCATATCAACACAGGAAACTGGCCATCTTCCTTGACTGCTGGACAGGAGGTACAGACAAGCTAGTCAGGTACTACGAAAGCGCTGGCTTCAGTCCAGTAGCAGATTTTATGTACCATAAGAGAAACGGGGATGTATGGCCTGGTAGGCTATTTCGACTTGATTTAGCACCTACACTAGCTTAATTCATGATACTCGGGATCTAATAAACGGTCAATAACGCATAAGTCTTCTTAACCACGTTCGCGGTGACGCTTCTAAGAGAGAGCAGTATTTCCATTACTTCACAGTCGTAACATCATTTACACCGGAACATACTTCCTCAACCATTCCTTCATAACCCCCGTCGCAGGGTAATCCCCATCCCCAAGCCTCAACAACATCTTAACATGCCCCTCAAACCCCTCCCCCTCAAAAACACGCAACTCCACACTCGTCCCCGCCGCCTTCAACGCCACAGCCAACTCAGCCGCCTGCCGAATGCCTCCCTTCCTCTGACAATGCAGCAGCAGAAACGCCCCCGCGTTCGGTGCAGCTGCGTGATGCGTCGGCGACATGTCTTCCAATTTCTTCGGGTCGTCGCTTAGTCCTTTGATCATGTTTGTGATTATGGGACCAGTGCTGTCGGAGAATTCTGCTAGCGCGTTGTAGTTTGAGCCGTCGAGAGCGATGACGCCTTTGAAGACGGAGATGCTGAAGCCGGATTTTTGAGAGTAGGTTGGATCGGTGCCAAGTAGAGTCACGACGTGTCCGCCTGAGCTGTGGCCCATGAGAACTACACGCTCTGCATCGATGCCAAGCTCTTCAGAATGCTTGATAAGATACGCCACCGAGTCAGCGATCTCTTGCACCTGCTCCTTCACAGTGATCTTTGGGATAAGCGTGTAATTGATAGACGCAAAGGCGTAGCCGAGGTCGTTCAAGTAGCTGACTTTCTTTGAACCCGTTGAGTCGAGATAAGTACCGATTGTCCAACTTCCACCGTGGACATACACGATAACAGGGACCTTGGTGGAACTTGAAGTCGGTTTCCAAAGACGAAGGCGCTGGGCTTCTCTTTCTCCGTACACAATGTCTGTTCCGCCTTGAGGAACATCCGAGTTCATTTCAGCCAACAATGCGTGTACTCTGTCCATGTTGATATCATCATTGGTGTCTTTGAAAATAGAAATGCCAGTGACCTCAAGTCCCCGGGCAGCCAAGTCCTGAGGACTCAACTTCGATGCGCTGGGTGTCTCTGAAGAAGTCATTGCTGAAGCTCTGTAACTTTAGAAAAAGAAGAGTGAATTGAGTAGTTTGTGAAGAAAGTCAAGGTCAATTCCACTGCGCAAATCAATCTATTCATAGTATTCCCTCTTCTCCACTTTGTTCAAGGTCCGCGTAACATCGCAACGTAAGAAATCCAGCTACCTAAATAAATCCAGATGCCTGGTCAGGCAGACGCATGAACCAAACAAAGGGTCCTTACTCGACTTCCAGATTCGGCGTGGCCTGGAGCGGTTTCCATTTGCTTATCTCCAGCTAGTTGCCGTATACCCGGGGTCCCTGGAACAAGTAAATCCACCAAACCAAGGCGTCAATTTAGCCTAATCCATCTGCGATAAGAACCTCCAGCGCGTATAAACCAATGGCGCGACATGTTTTCTCTGTCAGCCCAGTATCAATAACAGAACAGTCCAATAAGCAATTTTCGTTAAATCCAACCAAACTCCAATCATGTCTTTTACATCACAGCCTCATCTTTTCTTAGCCCTGCGTCATCAAGATGCTCTCAGTAAACTCAATCACCGAGCGAAGCTGCTGTAACTGCCCGCCCTCAAGCAACATGAACTCTTGATGATTATGAATCATCTCCTGCGAAAAGTCGCACCCATCCTCTCCCGGTTTCGCGTCAACACCCAGCTCATCCTGAAAATCCTCCAAATGCGACGAAATATGGCTCAAGACATCTGGATCCAGCGTCAGGAATTGAGCATACGACATGGTCTTGCAAGAAGAGGACCCCATGTCTGACTCGATCCAGTCGGAGGGGTTGTTGGTCAGCGCTTTTGAGATGGCTGTGGTGATGCGCTTCAGAGACTTGAATACTAGTGGATCCGACACGTTTGGCAATGCGGAAGAGTCTTTAAGTCTGGAGAGAAAGATGTTTATCATGACGAAGTGGTCTTTCATGGTGTAGAGCTCGTCGCGGATCTGGCGGACTTTGGGGTTCGGTGGTTGGTATGGCTTTTGTGAGGTCGGTCGGGCGGTGCTGCCGGGGGAAACCCATGTGCTTGGTTCTAAACTCGTCAAAGTCCCTAGATCACGTCCATCAGCTTCAGAAGATACTTATTTGGAGGAGGGTTGACTCACGCTTTCAGAATGGGCAGAAATTCTGTAAAAAGATCCAGAATGTCTTCTAACGCCTCGAGGCCCCGAGCTAGCTCCAAATTGGCATGCAGAGGGATATCTGCCGCTGTTAAACGCTTGCCAAGATCTGCAGGTGGAGCAACACTCGAAAGAGTCTCCTGCGTTTTCAGAACAACGTCCTTCAGCGTCGACAGGGCTTCCCATGTATCGGGGTTCATTGGAATGTCTATCAAGGCCATGTTGGAGCCCTTGGCAGCCCAGTGCTGAGCGTACACCTCAAGCATCTTGCCAAGGTCTGCTGTTTGTGCGCAGAGCTGCCTGCACGTCGAGCAAATCATGCTCATTGTAGAGATTGCATTTCCTCCGATGTCATTCGCTAGCTTGGCAACGGCGCCGAGGGATACAGTGGCGTCGTGGCAGGCCTGGTGATAATCGCTGGGATTCGGGTGAGAGGGTGAATCACAAGGTGCGCTGGCCTCCACGTCTGCGATCTGCTCATCGCGTTGTGTCTCAGGCTGCTGCCCTTGGAATTCAGGGAAGAACTCGACTGTGCGATCTTTTGGGGGCAACTCGGGCAACGGCCGTGTAGATGGCGACGACGAATTTGATGGATCGACGTGGATTCTTGTGTTGGGGTCTTGCGCGGGAAATGATTGCTGTGCCTGAGCGACCCTAGACGGTTTGAGGGCGTTATTTCTCGGGCGCAAAGCGAGTTGCGGGTGTGATATGGGATTTGATGGGCCAGCGTGGGATGTCACGACGACGTGCGTCGGTAGTGCAGGGGTCTCTTGCGGGGAAGGGGACGGGGATGGCGACGACGGCCGTGAATCCAACGAAATGACGGATGCAGCGCTCTCGACTTCAAGCCAGTCGTCGGCGATAGAATCTCGACGATTCTGTGACATTTTGGTGATGGTTTGATACAAAAGCTCACAAAAATCGATGAGGTACAGGGGAACTTTTGATGGTTTTGAAGGGGAGGATGATGAGAGTTGGGGGAAAAAGAGTGTTGCCTTTCAGCCTAGATTAGGCAGACGTCGCGGGTTGCATTGAGGCTGCGGTGGTCAGCCCTGTAAGGTTCACTCATGAGATTAGGTCAGCAGTTTGTCTGGCCCATTTTGGGATACAACTTTCATTCAAGAGACACTATTCGTCCGAGGAATATTATGCGTTTTGATACTGCCAATGAGTAATAGTATTGGAGAAATGGATGAGTCAGTAATGGAGTCACCTTCAATCCAGGACCGGCAGAATTATGTTCTTTGCGGCAATGACGCTTGTTGATTGGCCTGTTTGGGATGGACATCCTTCATCGCCCAAGAAATGTGACAATATCGTTCGGTACGCGTCAAGCCCTTAGAAGGCTCATGCGCCGTTGACGATATCAGCGCTGCGATATTGGTAGCACGTCGTCAGTCGGGATCTAACATTAATTAGCGTCTCTTGTGGGTTCCATCGGTTGATTCATAGCGCCAACCTTACGAGATTCCCGCTTTAGTCCCTCTAAGCCAGCACTACATTCGTTTCTCGGAACAATTATTGTCACTGTACTTTGCTTCATCTCTAATTGGGTATCGCCATTTTTGTGCGACATTGGGTAGCATTGTGGATTGCGGGGTAAGTCAGCCTAAGGAGGCTCTCACTTGAGGCCTCAACTCAAAATGAGGACCAGCGCATAATAAGCTTCATCTGTCAGCCAAACCCAATTCTGAATCGCATTGTTCGGTCCTATTGATGTAAGCAACATGTCGGGACTCGAGCCACTTGCGGCCTTGGGGCTTGTGTGTAACGTGCTTCAGTTAGTTGAGGTTGGACTGAAAACAGCCACGCTTTGCAAGAATGCCTACCGCACAGGCGAACCTGATCCAGAGCTCAGTGTCTACGCCCAAAACCTCGCAGAGACTACTTCAAGCTTGAGCCAGTCACTGCAGCATTCCCAACAGCCTCTACACCTTGATGACTCGAGGCTCCTGGTTTTAGCTCGTAATTGTCGAGACGCTGAAGCTGAATGGAGGAAGAAAACCCCGGCTCGTTTCCTTTCCCAGCAACAACCTCGAAAGCGAGATCGCCTTGGAGCCGTTTTCCAAGGGATTATCAATAGGCCGGAGGTTGATCGCTTGGAGAGCCAATTACAGAAAGCCAAACAGTCTTTGGAGACGGATCTTCTTGTTGGAGTCTTCAAACGTCTTGAGATCTCTAAGGTCCAGACTACCGACCTTCAAGAAACGCTTCGGAACCTCCTTCGAGTAACATCAGCCAATGAAACGAAACTTCAAAACCTCATCCAAGGACAAGTAGCCCTTGTCAACTCGCAGTTATCAGACCGTATTGACAGAGCCGAATCATCCACAAAGGCTCACATCACATCAGAACTTGGTAGTCATGAGTCAAGAATTATATCAAACGCCAACAAGGAGAAGGATAGTCTCTTGACAGAAACTGAAGTCAGGGCAGCGAGCCGAAGGGAGAACGAGGCTTACGAACGACTCCTGCGCAGCTTTCGTTACCCAGGCATGAATCGTCGGAGAAACGAAATACGTTCACACGAAGCATCGACATTTAACTGGATCTTCGAAGGAGGGAGCCTAGATCTCCCTCATCCAAAGTCTCGACTTAATAGTACATCGAGAAACGAAAGACATTCATACGGCGTACCGAGATTGCACCGGCGCCTTAGATTAATGAGTTTAGATGCCCCTCGTACAAATTCTCTCCTTGATAGTGCGTCAGACCCTGATGCCGAAGGGTTGGCCTGGAGCAGCTTTGTTAGATGGCTTAAATCAGCAGAAGGACGCTACTGGATTAGCGGCAGGCCTGGAACCGGAAAGAGTGTGCTCATGAAGCTTATCGTCTCCCACAAACAAACATTGGGTTCGTTGCGACAATGGCAACCTGAGGCCCAGATTCTCACCCACTTCTTCTGGAAGGTTGGCAGCCCTATGCAAAGTAGCTTCAAGGGCTTCTTGTGTTCTCTCGTCTACCAGATATTCTCTCTGGATAAAGACCATGCCATGGACTGTCTCCAACAGAACCCCGATTGGTCTCGTAGGACTGAGCCCGGTGACTGGAACAGCGAGGGCCTTCAGTCTCTTATTGCTGGCCACTTAAGACTACCATCTCGACCCTTTTGCATTTTTATCGATGGCCTCGATGAACTTCTAGAGGATGATGGCATAGGAATCCTCCTTGATTTTATGGACAGTCTACAGCGATCTTCACCACTGCTCAAAATTTGTATGTCAAGCCGCCCAGAACATGCTATACAAACGCGGTTGTGTCGGGATCCAGGCTTGAAAATGCAAAACTTGACGCATGGCGATATCGAGCAATACTCAAGAGCTATTCTCAAAAAGGAAATTTCTCTGACAACCTCTTCGATATATGTTGAGGGGATTGTCTCAGCTATCAGTCTGAAAGCAGAAGGGGTGTTTCTCTGGGCTGTTCTGGTAACAAGATCGATTGCTCGTGGTATTTTAAACGGCGATTCAGAAGATTATATCTGGCAAAGACTTGGGAAGACTCCTAAGACGCTCCACGAGCTATACCTTGATATGTGGACGAGACTGGGCGAAGACTCAGATCTTTATCAGTCCTCGACATCACTCATCTTCAAGATTGTCCTCTTCACCTGGCAAGCGTCCCTAGGAGCCACACCTGGTCGCATACTAGCAACCTTGGGACGTACAATATCTATTTTGGAACTAGCGGTGGCGTCAAGTGGCAATTTATGGTCCACACCTCTAGAGGACTTTGATAGCATCTGTGTAACAGAGCTTGAGAACCGTTGCAATAGCCTGTGCACCAGATTACCAATAGAAACAGCCGACCTCTTTGAGGTAATTGGTGTTACAGTGTCTGAAGGGCCGGGCACAATCCAATCTGCGGACAATAAACGCATTCCCGCTCTTAAGTATAATAACTTGCGAGTACATGCTATCCATCGCAGTGTCTTCGATTTCCTGATCGAAACCGACGATGGACATAGGATAATGGAACATCATAAGGCTACTCAAGAAGAGCTGTTCATCAGAACTTTCAGAGCATGCCTACTTCGAGATTACCTGCGTCCAGGAGTTTACGTTAATGCAAGTACATGCGGGACTGGGGTCAAGGAGGAGGATCGTCGATGGTATGAATCAGACCGGCGCCTCGATGCTCACCTCGAATCACTCTCGGCTCATGGCGATATCATACAAGGCTCTGTATTAACCGAGATGCTAGATGTTATATGGACATCTCATGTGCAAAAGCCTCAAACTTTTCCATCGCACCCAGACACAATGGTCCACCGCAGTGTACCGATTCGTCGATTCAACTATCTATTACGTATTGCCTCTATGGGATTCGACACTTACATAAGACATGACCTTGAAGAATGGGAGAACAAAAGGCAATTCGATGTCTTGCATCAAGTTTTAATGGCTTCCTTCTTCAGCCCTCATTTCTATAACAATTTCCAATGGGCTGGAAGACATCGTCTTATCAAAAGAATTCTTTGGGCTATTGCATCGGCCGATAGATTCTATTTCTCAACCCCAAGAGGACTAAATCTCAGCAACTACAGTATGGTGAAAACCGGCATGGCACATTTCCTCATCGTGGCCATGGATGACTTCCGGGTTTCGCAACTTGAGGTCCACTCTGCACCGCCGTGGAACGCTAGTAAAACGAGTGCAATGATCAAAACGATCCTCGACTTCCGGGATGTGATATGCTTTGATGATACCATGCTACTTACATTGTACTTCGATGTACGTCGGTTAGATGGATTAGACTTCATCAGCCACGGCCGTCACGTTGATGTCGAGGACGCTATCTATTTGGAAGTCAGTATGTCTATCCTGGTCCAGATCTTTTTACAACGAGTAGCCAGCCATGACGCAACATTTGATCGATATGAGGTCGAAGAGGCCCTGAAGCTAATGCTTTCCTCTCAGACTCTGAAGCCCACCATGCTTGGTGTACGCAAAAGAGTCTATAATATCCCCTGCAGTACAGATCAAACTGCTATGAAGGAGTATTGCTTGGTCCGGCTGCTGCCCAAACCTTGCTTGACTTTGAGTGAGGGTTTTGAAGGTACGAGGAGGGATCGGCAAAGGCTGACCGAGGCAATTATCGACGCATTTAGGCGAGTCGAGACTATATGTGAAATAGAAGAAGGAATCGGTCCGAATGGGATGAACTTCTATCTGTGTAGCTCCTGCAAGGCGAGAGAGACTGAGTAACTAGACACGGTATTTTCTTATAGGCTCTACAATTTAATTAGACATTGTGATTTGCTGTCCAAATACTAAGCTATGCCTGTTACTTGCAGTCGATACCAGTGGCCGAGAGCTTATAGTCATCACACAGAACGAATTTTGTCTTCGGGGACCACTTCACAGAAATGACTCGGGTAGTCTATGTGGAAAAACGTTGCTCTTGGGATATCACAAGCCACACTAACCACCCGTGGCCAAAAAGAGAATTTCCATCGTATGCAAGCTATTTGCCGTTCAATTAGTATTAGCAGTTCTCATAAGCCATCGTCAATCATAGATAGAGTAGCTGTTAGATATTGGAACAATCTGGCAGACTTCCGCTATCAGACGTCTCATGCTGGCTCGCCGCGGACGGCTGCTCTTGAAAGCAACTAGTCAATTTCTCCAACTTTGCAGAATAAGGGTCCTTAGACACCATCTCAATATCAAACGGATGAGCACTAATGAGCTCTCGACTTCCACGACTCTCGTCCCGAACCTCTTCTAGCAGCCGCTGTGTGTTAGCTGCCAAGGTAACACCCTATCGTGACTATCAGACTCTGCACTATGCCACTGAAAATGGGCATGTAGCGAGCTAGATGTTGATGGCCGCGCATACAGAATAGGAAGTAAAATTGCGATTCATTGCTGGATAAATCTCGTAGCAGGTGGCTGACGAGTTAGAGCATATCATTTTGCCAGATGATGGAGTACTTGGAATTTGCATAGTATTGGTGGATAAGACGCTTCAGTTGCTCGATTCATGCTGATATTACGGCTTTTGAAGTGGCTTTGACTCCTGCAAAGGCTGAGAATTTATTGGGGGAACTCGCGTTCGAAGGGTTTGAAATGGTCAATAATTGCGGTATGGGACCAGAGGCTTGGTACTATCACCATACGCATTACATCGCATTGGTATTACCCCAGAGGCTTGCACAGTGTATGGCTTTAATGTAGAATGAAAACAAGATCTGGTTTATCTTCTAAGTTCTGTCCGCTGATTTAAGCTCTCAGCCACGAGCCATCACGTCTCAATCCAACTGGTGATGGCTATACTGAGTATGCTGTGCCCTTGGCCCGCTATTAACATTTTCCCCAGAATGAGTGTCATCTTGGGGATTGGTTCTTGTTAATAACCCGTTTACATTACCCGACCAACTTTTTCAGCTCTATGTTCACATGAGATGATGCATACTGTAGTGCACTGGGAAGTTGGAAGTTCCCAAGCTGTTGCGCACACGGCTGCTTCAGCCAGCTCGTCGCTTAGGTCCAGTCTGTGACGCGTAGTACTATTTGTCAGGCTGATCTCTATATAATTCGACGAAGTCTGTCGGGAACTGCACATCTGGGTCGATACTCTCTAGCTTGCGTTACTTCCACTGGCCTGAACCTAAGGGAAGTTGCCAGCCGGTCAGAGATTGAAGTACCTTGCGCGGAAACGTGTTGGAGAAGATGGTCGACGGTGGTTTAGAGCCTGGTAATCTGCTTCTGATCGGCTTGGCGGTAATTAAGGCCAGTTGGCGCGTCGTAGACGTAGTAAATCGATGCCTTTTCACATTAATGGCATTTTGGAAGAGTACCTCCGCTACGTTTGGTTACAGCAGCTACCTGGCCATTCTCGCCTTGAGTCCTGGCTTAGAGTTTGGGTATCAGTATCATTTTCGCGGAGCCTTTGTAGCTAGTGCTGTATTTGGAGAAGCTTCCCACTAGGTCATATCTGTGTGAGTGGAGGATGTCAGACGGACTGAGTGCGGAATCGGAGCCTCCGCTTCTTCTGATCGGCTGCTTTTGATATATATCTTTATCGCTAAATACGGCTGGAGACAGAAATCTTTTATCATCACAAGACAATGAGACAGGCTTGTCCATGCAATCAAAAGAATGACAATTGCGGCCTCAAGTTTAAAACTAAGATCAAACACGGTAAGAGAAAAGATAATGTATCCATAGAAATTAACACGAGACCTTGCCTTCCACCAAGGCTGAAGAATTTAACAGGGAACCCAGTAGTCTCCAACAAGCGGGCACACAGTCTTAGTCTTGCATACACGGTCGTTGTAGCCCGGATAATAGCCCTTGCAGAAGTCGGCAGTGAAGTACTCTGGCATATAGTCTGAATACTTGTCGCTAGGGTAGCACTAAGTATCGCCTCGTTAGCAAAGCATGAAATTGTAGGGGCAACATGAGTGACTTACAAGCTCCCCACCGTCGACTCGTTCGGCTCGGCCGCGAATGTACCCGCAGTAGCCGTTCACCGTGGTTTTCCCTTCGGCGTTGATACAAGCACAGGCTTGCACCTCTCTACTCGCAGTCGCGTCAGGGACTGGTGCAGGAGTAGCCAGGATGGCGGGGATGGCCATAGCGAGTGTAAGAAGGTACTTCATGATGAGTTATTTTATATGGTTGCTGATAGTACTGATGGAGTGCAATTTTGTATTCAGTAGAAGCACTTGTAATAGTGACGCGGCGAAGAATTTGAGTGTTGGCAAGATAAGTATTTATGTTAAACAATATGATGGACACCGGCTTGGCAAGATGTTTATTCAACTATTGAAGAAAACTATAGTAATCATTACAAAGATATATTCAATACTGCTTTAGGCATTCATCTCATATCACACCTGATATTGTCACTTACAATGCCTGATTACATGGATAACTCTCTTGGAATAAACCTCACGAGGTTGCACCATATCTTATTTCTGGCAGGCATAAACCGCAGCATATAAAAGTCACATCATGAGCTCGTTACCCATCACGGATAGAAAGGCTAAAGTGAGTAGGTGACTGTTAACTGTCTGCCTCCCGACCCAGCCGCACCAATTAAAACCCTACAGAACAGTCCTCAAAGGCCGTCGGGCATTCGAGGGCGCGGGGTTATGCATACACAACCTCGGTCTGATACCACGCCAGGGTTGCAATACAGAGTTGCATTATAGAACAGCCAGAATTAACTGCATTTCTGAATACGCTAAAACCAATTATCCAAGAATTTTCAGGACGGCAAAGGGCCGATCCGTTGTTTGTGATGTTCTATTGAGGGTCCGGAGCGAAAATTGAATTGCTGGATATAACCAATCGGATCATATCATGGCTAAATAAGCAATGCTTGTTGTGAGTAACTGGTCTCAGGGTATCAAAAAAAGAAAGATTATTGTCATGTATCATTACTCGGTGCATTTAATATCACGTTTAAATGGGGTCTGAAGAGTGTTTGGATTTTTATATTGTACACGAGCTTGACTTCTGCAAGCGCATTCACTATTATCTACATCTAAAATAAGCCTGACCTTTCAGGAGGCCAATCCTCCTCCATCAACACACCACGTGCTTTCTAGTTGTATCTCAGATAACTTAGAACTGGCGAGCGTGGCGACGAGCCTTCTTGGAAGCACCGTTCTTGGAGCGGAGCCAATCAATGAAGGTGTCAAGAGTGAAAGTCTTGGGGAGAGCACCATCATCAGAACCTTCCTCCTCGGTGACAGGGGCCTCAGTAGAAGGGACCTCAACGGCCTGAGTAGCAGCAGCAGCGACAGAGGTGACGAGGCTGGTGGGAGCAACAGGAGTGGGAGCAACGGGGGTAGGGGCAGAAGGAGCAGGAGTCGAGATGGTTCCGTTGGAGGGAGTGTCAGGGACAACGGGCTTGGTGCCAGAAGCAGAACCGTACAGAGCAGGTCCAGGGATCTCGTAGGTGGTGGAACCCTTGTAAGGATCGAAGAGAATACCAGGCTCAGAGTCGGTGTAGAGCTCAGTAGTTAAGGTACCCTCGGGGTTGTCGGTTCCAGAACCAGTGATATCAATGTTGAAGCACTGAGGGTAGTTCTGAGCACCATCCTTGGAACCAGCACCGTGAAGAGCGATGATCTCATGACGGAAGACGTAGCTACCAGCAGCAAGAGTCTCAGGGACAGTGGTAGTCCAGGTGTTGTTGTTCTTGATCAGATCGGCAGCAGCCCAGGTTCCATCCAGACCAGCGGCATCGATCTTGACCCACTTGAGAGTAGCAGGGTCAGCAGAAGTGCACTTTCCAGAGCACTTGGCAACGTAGGTCAGAACGGGACCAATGTGAGACTCGGGCCAGGCAGACCACTGGAACTCAACGGTACCACCAGCCTTGACGGACATGGAGGTTTTACCAGGAGCAGCCTTCTTGTGGCAGGCAATGTCGGAGGTGCTGTAGTCGGAGGGGGAACGAAGCCGTTGTCGAGGTTCTCAGCGGACCATGCAGCAATGGTGGGGATCTCTCCGCCTTGCTGGGCTTTGTAGTACGAGCTGAGGTCGTAGCCGGCCTGGTAGGTTCCATCGACCTTGATACCAGTGACGGTTCCGTGGGCGAGGGCGACGGAGGCGAAAGCGCCAGCGAGAGTAGCAGCGACCTTGAAAGACATGTTGATTCTTTGAAAAGAGAGAATTGGTGAAGGTGGTGAGAAAAAGTCAGGTAAGAATTTGAGAAAAGAGTGTAATAGACCAGCTTCACACAGTGAAGAGAAAGAATGGAATGGAATGTAGAAAAGAGTGAATGCACTGCACTTGAGATGAGAAACTAAGCTGAAGAAACACAAAACAAGACGACAAGAGTTTCACGTTTATATATGTTTCTTCACCATATTTCGTGATCGACAAGCTCGTTATCGCCCGCCAAGAGTCATCTCAATTCACAGTGGTGGAAAACCACGTCGTCTCAGCTTCGTGGAGCCGCACGCCTTTTTCGGATAAGGCCCCGGCCCCAAGCGCGCGGTAATAGGCCCAAGCTCCAGGGACTGTTACAGCTTCAGTTGGATTTCAAGGTTAATTGTTTTATGATTTCGTCTGGACTTGTTGATGGCGTAAGATGCACGTGGAAGGCCTGAGACGTTAATTTAATAAAATTTCCGCCTATCGAACTAATTGTTTAAGCTTATTTCTGGGTCCTGCGTCTTTTCGTCGTTGCTGACTGGTGGTTTAGCGGATTTTCGCATTGGGCTAGTCAGGGTAAATGATGCAAGCATGGCTTCTGTGGTTTCGTATATCGGAATGTGGGGAGTTCTTAGGAGACGCTCTGTTGAGTCGCTTTGTTATGTCGGTGGATCTCTCTAGTGGAATTTTAAGCACTCAATACCATTCAGAAAATACTTAAGGAAAGATCGCCAAGTTCTCTGTGATAATTTCAGCTATTAGCTGCAAGTCTCTACTGTAAATGTCACATTTAGCTCACAACTAGTACATTGAGAAGGTGCTGCGATGAGCTTCTAATGCCTTTTACTAAATATTCCTGCAGTTCTGGGTCCGAGATTCTTTCTTCAAGACTTGTGCAGCCATTTGTTGTTGAAGATCTACGTTTCATCGCCAAGACTGTCGGCCATCAATCTGATCGCCCCTAATTCTTTACGCGGGTTGAGTCCTTGTGCGCGGTTAACTTGCCCCTGTACCCTGTCTCTGTCTTCTCACCTGGAACACCCCCTAGCTTGGCATCGCAAGGTCTAGAAACGAGACCCCTGATTACTGGCGACAATCTATTCACCTGTACGGAGTAAAGTTGACCCTCAAATTGACATCCCTTCAGATACTCCATCTAAGAACGCAGAATCAATACCCTATATCGTGTTATTTATAGTTATGACTTATGGCTAAGAGCTTAAATCAGCAGAGAGAACACAGCATATTGAAAGGGATAACCTAGAGGCCTAGCATTCTAACATGCTTATGCTTTAATGTTGATTCAGTGTTAGATTGTTAGTAAATGCAACTAATAGTTCTCATTTGCAGATGTGATTGGATGAGGGATTATAAGATAAAAGAGATGTACAGCGTTGATAAGGCGTTGCAATGTTCCCTCTATGTGTTGCTCAATGATATTTATTTAAAAACAAACAGCTCTCTTCGCTGTAGCCGATGAGCGGCTTTTTATTATGTTCTGACTAAGCGGCTATGATAAAGTAATTTTTGTAGTTAGACCCCTGCACCGGAGTTCGGAAGATGGACTCGACAAACCTTACTCCAAGATAAACTCTTAACCTAAGGATACACCAAGAAGCGAGTATTGCATAAAGGGTTTCCGGAGAACACAGAGATCAGTTTGAAGCTGTATGTATACCGGCTGAATCCCGTTGCGTTGTTCAGCATCCGACCCGGTCTCTGGGTGACGTATCTACTGGATATCAGATGTGCCGGCTTATGGCGCGGGAATTGTCTTGGCCCACATAAACTGTCTCCTCATCTGATCAAGGTTAGACTGTTACGTCAGAGACATTCAGCTTTCGCTGGTTTTCGATGTCCGGCGCGGAATGTGACAGAAGAGCCTTCCTTCGGGTATACGGGATGTCTTACGTTGAATGCGAAAAGCTTATATTGTCGGCTATCAAGGCAGGGAGAAACAGCTCCCAATAAGATTTTGCATAGGTGTCACATAAATACCGTGATTGGTGGTTCGAAACATCATTAGATAAGCGGAAGATTTGACCAAATCATTTTTCCAGAGCATTGTACGGAGTACTGATAACCTCCACAAAGATATCATCGGTCAGTTCGCAAAGCGCATGTCTTACGAAAGTAGCTGTATTTTCTCTAATTATATGACTTTATGTTTAATTGAGCAACTCAGCAAGTTTTCAGTGTAACATTTGAAGGCTTCTGTTTGTATACGGATAGTCGGATCCAGGGCCTTTAGATTCGGGAAGTCCGGAATTTGTGTCTTAAAACTTTGTGCCGGTTTTCAAATATAACCTCAATGTCCAACTGGTTGAGAATGGACTCCCGCGGACACCGGGTGGATAATGTCATGATCAGTCCACATATTTATACCAAAATGTCTGCCATTATCCTCCATCACATCCTCATGCAAGCCACATCTTCGAAAGCGAGTAAATACATTATTTACGAGCATTATTTTGCACCCTAACTCAACCACGACTTCACTCCATATTTCTCGAAACTATCTAGACCGAAACAAAACCAGAGCTACCTTTTCGAAATGTCCAACACTACGGATGCGTCGGGACCGCTCACCCAAGAACAATACGATAAACTGAGGTCAGGATGTCAAAGTCTCATAGAAGGGATCGATACTTCCTACGGCTACGTCCCGACTCTGGGTGCTGGAATTGCCTTCTGTGTTCTCTTCGGTCTGAGTCTTTTTGGCCACTTTGTGCAATTCGTTAGGAAACGTCGATGGACATCGTTTGCCTTTGGAGTCGGAGCCTTGAGTATGTCAAAATACCCTTCCAGGATCTCGAGCGCAATCAAGAAGAGGATATACGTTGCTGACACCTATCAATTAGCTGAAGTCATTGGTTGGGCCGGTCGAACGTGGTCGAGCGAATGTCCCTACAATGACAACGCGTTCTTGATGCAGATTACGACACTCATCATCGCCCCGACCTTCATCACGGCAGGACTCTACGTTATACTCGGCGCTCTCATTAATCGTCTTGGTCGTGAATCTTCTGTGCTTGGACCTAGAATGTACGCCATTGTGTTCTTGTCATGCGATATCATCGCTCTCATCGTACAAGCTGTTGGAGGAGCGATGGCCTCTACTGAGTCGGACAAGATTGACGGTGATACAAAGCCGGGAACAAATATCATGGTAAGCTTCGCAGTCCTTTGTGTTATGTGGAAAGGGAGCGACAGCAACTAATTAGAATAATGTAATAGGTCGCTGGTATCGTCTTCCAGATGGCAGCCATGGTGGTTTTCGCTGTCCTGGTTCTTGACTTTCTGAGGAGAGTCTTTGTCAAGAAATCTTACTTACAGTCGAGGAAGCAAGGCATGTCCGATGGTAATGCTTTGCCTAAAACTTATACTTGGCTTTTGGCTGCAGTCTTTATATCCTTGACCATGATTTTCATCCGAAGTATCTACCGAACTGTTGAGCTTCTACAAGGCTGGAGTGGCTATCTGATTACCCACGAAGGATACTTCATTGGCTTAGATGGTGCCATTATGGTTGTGGCTATAGCCGTTTTCAATTTCCTTGATCCGGTCTATCTGCTTTGGGGGCAGGACGATAAACTGGCGTCATCACTTGGACAGAATGAGCTAAGGGGTGCGGGAGATGTCAGTATGGAGCGCTGGGATGAGTCTACTATAATGTCTGACTGAGGTGAGGAATCAGTCTTGTGTATGTGTAAAAGGAATAGAAGAACTTGAAAGACTTATAGAGTATAATGGTTTATCATATTATTATTAATAATGTTAGTTGTTGTTTTGTCTTGTTACACTTTATCACTACGCGAAATGGGCTGCCATTTCGAAACCTCAATTTCTACCAATCTCTTCTCTATACGTATCTTGTTAGTTTTGAGGAATGGATAAATGCGGCACGACCCGTTAGCTGTCGACCCGCAAGCTGTACTACAGTAACTACACGATCATTGGACGAGAAACGCCCTCGTCGCCATGCATGATTCAGTTGACAGCCTAAGCCAATCTCATTTGCTCGAATTTGCTAGGCGCCAACAGGGATCTTTTCAGCTTGCTCTACGAGTATGCAGTGTGCACAGAAGCCAAGGCGGGGCTTATCTTCTTGTATTGGCCAGCTTAACGAGGAATGTCGCGGTGTCCGATTTTGCGCAAGATCAATTCCCTTCTTTGTTTCCCCTTCTTTTTCTGATTTCCTTCATCTGCAAATCCCAGTTTTGTTCTCGCTTTATCCCCATCAACAATTCTCATATCTTCATACCAGTATTGATCAACATATCGCTACAAACTCACATTCTTTCATCACAAAGAGAGTATGGCATCTAGCAATCCTTCGGGCTCTCCTGTGCCCGGTCTTATGCCGCAGGTTACTCCTCCGGAAAATGAGGCCAAACCAGACGATCACCAACCACTAAAGACTCAGCTAAGGTTGCTTATACAAGCAGACAACATCGCAGAAGTCGAGGAGCTCTTGAATCGAAACAGGTTCTTAGCCAATGCCTCCATCTTCTACGAGACTGAAAAGAACCAACGGCCTGTAAAATGTCTCGTCCTTCCACTGACCATTGCCGCAATATTCGGTCGAGTTGCTATCCTTGAGATGCTATTGTCCAAGTTCAATGCCGACGTCGATGCCCCCACTGGCACAGGAAGTCCATCGCTTCATCTCGCGGCCGAGTATGGCTGGCTGGTCGCTGCCACTCATCTCTTATCTCACGGGGCGGACATCAATCGGATTGACGTGTGGGGATGGACTGCTTTGCATCACGCATGCAGAAATGCCCGAACAGATATCGTTAGGTTTCTCCTAGAGAAAGGGGCAAATTCACGGCTACGAGTAAATGGAGGCCGCACAGCGTTCTCCCTCGCGTGTTCTCAAGGAAGCTTGGAGCTGCTGAAACTTCTCTGGACTCAGGGGCCGGAGACGCAAATCAGCATGCCAGATCTCCGAGGACATCAGCCCTTACACCATGCAGCTGGTGATAACAATCACCGGGTCATTCCATGGCTCCTGGAGAAGCAAGCAGACATCGAGGCACGCGGGGAGATTGGCCTCACACCACTCTGTGCAGCTTCCATTGCAGGATCATTCGAAGCTGCTGAGGCTCTCCTATTTAAAGGAGCAAACATCCATGCAAAGTCCACACTTGAGAAGGCAACACCAATACTTTACGCAAGCCAAATGTTGAATTCTCGATTATCACTTCGGCTGCTGGAATCGTCTGCATCCCTTGCAGATATGGACCAGAGAGGATATAACTGCTTTCACCGCATGCTGGAAAATGAAGGGGGTTCTTTGCAAGACTTTGTGGAGACCACCATTCTGTTTGTTAGCAGCGGAGCGAGCATCAACCACCTAAGTGTTGGTGACGTGTCGCCTCTTGCATTTGCATGTCATCAGGGGAAATCAGTGCAGGCTAAGATCTTGATTGGCTATGGGGCAGATGTCAACCAAAGCGGCTCAAGGACAGGCTTGACACCACTTATGCTGGCCTGCAAAAGGCCAAAGAATAAGGAAGTCATTGCTATGTTGCTTGACCGCGGCGCCGACGACACCAAGACTAACCGAGGTGGAGGGACTGCTTTGGCAATGGCATGCCTTTTTGGTGACTCCGAAAACGTCGAAATCCTTATTTCAAGAGGAAGCAAGGTTGCTCAGCTTGATACACTTAGCCATACACCATTGTTCAATGCAATGGTGAAAGGACATTTTCACATCATGCTGCAATTACTAAAAACCGCGACCTACTTTCCTTCCAATCCCATCGAAGCACCGGCGTTTGTAGACCCTTGGTCAAGTAGGGAAGACATTGGAAACGCGATTTTGGAAGGACTCAAATGCCTACAAGACCCGCCACTAGACGATTTGCATCCCATTATGTACTGGGCTGTCGCAAATGACTACCTTCCCTTGGCTAAAGAATGCATCAAGGTCGACAAGTCCAAGTCCATTCTGCAGAGGAGGAGAGGAGAAGCTAATTGGCTTCATATTGCTGCTCAACACGGTAGTTCAAAGATCATCCACATAATTTCTGATGTTGGAGCATCTGAAATGGCTACGAATCAAATCACTGCAATGTATTTGGCAGCCAACCGTGGTAGCCGCGAAACAATCGAAGAAATTCTCAAATTAGTTCATGCTGAGGGTCCCATCCAGCCTGCACATGAAAAGGTCAGCCTCATCATACAACAGAATATCTGGGAAGATACACCGCTTTCTGTGTCAATCTTGGGCCGACATAAAGCAGTCAGTGACCTCTTCTGGAAGGAGATCAGAAGTCTAGGCACGGTCGCCAAGGAGTATTTAAGTACGCACAAGACACAGGCGGTTAAGATCCTAGAGGCAGTTGCCCGATTCGAGAAACCAGGTCACGAAGAAACCCTCAGGCACTTACTTGAACAATGGTGTTGGCGAGAACCCGACGAACAGATAACTACTCTCGAGTTGGCGGTACGTTGCTCCCAACCGACGGTAGTATGGTGGTTACTATCCAATGGGGCTTACTCTTGGATGGATATGTCGGCCCTTGGGGATATTTTCCCATCTGTTCCAGGTACCGTCCATGAAAAGATCAACAATCTACTTCGAGACAATCCACCTATTCTGAGACTCATCGCCAATCCTAATTACGACAAGCCACCTAAATTGCCACAATGTTTAGAAAATTCAGGAGAGACATTAAATTTGTATGGTCTCATTATTGACACCTGTTCCTGTGGGACCTACACGGAGAAAAAAGAGACTATCAAGAAGATCGTATATGACGAAGGGCCAACAGGTGTAATGAACAAAGAAAGGCATCATCCACCACAGCGGTTTCGCGAGTTCAAAGATTCAATCCCGGGATATCAAGAGGAGCTACCCATAAGCTGCTCGAGCCAGCCAGCCCGCGATCTGCTCTTTCGTTGGATCCATTTACCTGTTGCTGAGGTAGGACATAACTTATCCCCATCAATTGCTGATGTTGACAATATTTTGGTGAACAGATGCATCTAATGAGAGTAAGCTACTGACACCTCGTTGTTGCATATGCTGTCGTTCACATTATCGTGTACAGGACCTCGTCAACCGGTTATCACACGACTCGAATGTTTCAGAAATGGAACATGAGCAGATGATGCACCATTTCAACTCTAGTTGGACTGAGTTATCTGCTGGGGGGAGGGAACTACATGAAACCGCGATGCGCTGTATGTATTGGCATAATCGCTATGTTATCTATTTTCGAGCCGCAAGCCCCTCGATCAATCTTATTGACTATATACAGATCAAGTATCCTTTTCAGTCACCAAACAACCCTGTCAGCGGACAGAGACCTAAGCAGCAAATGCCATTCATGGCTGTATACGTATGTTATACATTAAATTCTTGAACCTATAATTGTATTTACAGACTGACTTTGCTTGGGCAAAGATGCCATACCTCGGCTTTGGGACCTATGAGAACAGTAGCGGTAGTCATCAAAGCTTTGCTGACATACAAAGAAAGGGAATTGACGAATCCATCCAAAGCCGCAGACTGAGACGTATCAGCCACAGGCGCATCACCTTGGATCAGTACTACTACTCGGTGCTCACCAACACAGATACAAGAGATCGAGATCAGGTCTTGACCAAGTTCATTGACCCTGACAATAAGCAAACATCAGAGACTAACATCAGGTTCCATGGTCTAAGACCTGGTGGACGAGAACGTCGAATATTGATGGTGGACCAACTGTGGTTCTGGGTCGTTGATGAGAGTATGTCTACCGATTACGTGTGTTGTCATAGCAACTAAACTATTCCCAGAGACTCTCATTACAGCCACAACAGAGAAGGAACCTGATAATCTGCTGGTGAAAACTATAAAAAGAAATCTGACAGGTGGCGAGACAGGGAGCCGCTTTGCACAGCCCCAGTCAATCCATATGTTCATCGAGCAGATTCTAGGCATCGCAACTGGATTTTTCGAGTGGCCAATAGTCGATCTAAAGACTCCACTGGATGTCTTTCGGGAGTCCATTCGAACAGTGGTTGGTTCAGTCCGCCGTGATGAAGATATACTACTTCACTTACTAAAGAGTTAACAGGCAAATGCTGAAGCAGAACTATTCAAGGTTTTCCGTGATGCTCTCGAGACAGAACGAGTACAACGCAAGTCTCCACACCGAGCTGGACATGCAGTCCATGTTATGCCATCAAATCCATATCACATCATTTCTGATGAAACTACCCTTCTGGAAAAGATACGAGATATTCGAGATGAGCTCCGGATACTCAGTACACTCGCCGACGACCAAGACGTTGTCTGGAAACAGATGTCCCCTACTTACACGTCAAATGGCAAACTTCGTTATTATTATCTGTATACGCCAGCAGATGCCAAGAGCGATCTGGCAGGTTTGATAGCGGAGGCAGAAACAGCTCATGACTCTGTGAGTTCAATCCAGTCGGAGATCTTACCCTGCAGATGGCTGATGCAAGGAATAGATTAACTTACTGCTTGATCTGCGCCAGAAACAAGCCAGCATAAAAGAAGCCGAGTTCAGCAGGATTCAAGCCAACGACTCTGCGCAGCAGTCTAACAGCATACTCATTTTCACTATCGTTACAATCATATTCGTAAGTAGCACCGGCAACGATTAGTAACTACCGCTTACTATAGAGCACAGCTTCCGCTGTCATTTCTCTCGTCTCTCTTCGCGCTCGATGTCTCCAGTTTTCCTCACGAGTCTGGTGAGCTTCGGTATCAAGGATGGTGGCTTTTCCCCATTCTTTGTGAGTCTCACGTATAAGAGAAGTTAGGAACCAGTGCTGACTTTATCAAACAGTTGGTGTAACTGCTATCGTCTCTGTACCAACTATCATATTGGCGTGGAAGATCAATAAAGTATCCGATTGGTGGAAAGGGACGGAGCCTTTGGCCCAAACTGATCGAAAAAGACTTGACAGGGAGGTAGACGACAGTGGAAATCACTCAAGTCGACGGAGTCGAGTTGGTGATGCTGTGAGGAGGAGAAACACTGGTGGACCTGAGATGGCTTGATTGAGTTTATCTTAAAGTACCAATCCAGCATCATACTGACATGAGATGATGTTCAGAAGGGAAATCACACGGTCGAACATTGAACACTTTACTTGGCTTCATGCCCGTAAATATATTAATCTAAGAAATTATCTAATAGAAAGTAATAGGTGCAGGTAATAGGTGCATGTACTATGCAACGTATATATCTCAAAACCGTCATATGCTCGTTGCTCCATGTGAGCAGTCAAAATATTTACAGGAAGAAGGCGACAAAACCGGCCACAAAGAGAGCAGCTCCGATGCTACCTCCGACACGTCCAGCACCGGCAGTGACGACGTGGGTGGGAGTGTTGGCAGGAGGAACAGGGTAGGTCTCAGCAGGAGTGCTGGGGACTGGGACAACGGGAGCAGTCTCGACAGGCTTGCTGGGAGTAGGAGGCTGAGGGTAGCTAGGGTGAGACTCCTTGGGAGGCTGAGGAGCGGGAGGCTGGGCAGGCTGGGTCTCCTTAGGGGGTTGAGGGGCAGGAGGTTGAGCGGGGTGAGTCTCCTTGGGGGAGTGACGCCAGGCTGAGTCTCCTTAGGGGGCGGGGTAAGTCTCCTTGGGAGGCTGAGGAGCAGGAGGCTGAGGGTAGCTGGGGTGAGACTCCTTAGGAGGCTGAGGCTTGGGAGGAGTCCAGGTTCCGTTACCGGGGTGAACAGGAGGAATAACGATGGGGTGAGTCTCCTTGGGAGGAACAACGTGGGTCTCAGTCACAGGGCAGACGGTGGTAGAGACAGCGTAGGTCTCGGTGGTGGTATGGGGCTTCTCAGGGCAGTTGGTAACCTCAGGAGGGCACTTGGTGACAGTGTGGACCTTGGTGGTGTAGATGGTTGAGGTTGTCAGCTTGGTGGTTGTCTCGTGAGCAGGAGGAGGAGCGACGTGAGTCTCGGTCACGGGGCAGACGGTTGTAGAGACCGGGATGGTCTCAGTGGTGACGTGACCGACAGGGCAGTTGGTAACCTCGGGGGGACACTTGGTGACAGTGTGGACCTTGGTGGTGTAGATGGTTGAGGTTGTCAGCTTGGTGGTTGTCTCGTGAGCAGGAGGAGGAGCGACGTGAGTCTCGGTCACGGGGCAGACGGTTGTAGAGACCGGGATGGTCTCAGTGGTGACGTGACCGACAGGGCAGTTGGTAACCTCGGGGGGACACTTGGTGACAGTGTGCACCTTGGTGGTGTAGATAGTCGAGGTGGTAAGCTTGGTGGTCTCCTCATGGGTAGGGTACACAGAAGAGGGGTGCTCCTCAGTCACAGGGCAGACAGTGGTAGAGACGGGAATAGTCACGGTGGTGACGTGAGGGCCAACAGGGCAGTTGGTGACCTCGGGAGGACACTTGGTGACGGTCTGAACCTGAGTGGTGTAGATGGTTGAGGTGGTCCACTTAGAGGTCTCGGGCTTGGTGTACGAAGGCTTGGTGTAGATTGGCTTAGTGTAGGAAGGCTTCGTGTAAGTGGGAGGCAGGTAACCAGTCTCAGTTGAGGTACCCTTGGCGGGGAGGGTATCGCTGGGAGGAAGGTAAGGAGTCTCGGTTGAGCTGTGCTCCTCGGGCTGGGTCTCAGAAGGAGGAGGGTAGACACCAGTGGTCTTCTCCGGGGAGGGTAGACGTCGGTGCTCTTCTTGGGAGGAGGGTAGACATCAGTGCTCTTCTCGGGAGGAGTATAGGCACTGGTGGTCTCCTCAGGAGGGGGATAGACATCAGTACTCTTCTCGGGAGGAGTATAGGCACTGGTGGTCTCCTCAGGAGGGGGATAGACATCAGTGCTCTTCTGGGGAGGAGTCACAGGCGTGGTCTCCGTGGGAGGAGTGTAGACGTCGGTGCTCTTCTCAGGAGGAGGGTAAGCCGCAGCCGGGGGAGTATAGTCGACAGCAGGAACAGGGTAGTCCCTCTCGACAACAGCAGCATTAGCCAGGCCGACGGCGGCACCGAAAATAACGAGACCTCGCATCTTGAAAGAATTTGTTTAACGAATGCTATAAACGAGTGAAGCAGTTGGTTAAACGAAAGGTGGGTGAAGAAGAAAGCCGGAAACAAATAATTGAGGGGAGATCACCCAAGACTCTTATACTCGATGCAAGGTGTTTCCCCTCCCTCCCCTTTAGCAAACACCCCAGGATCTTATCATCTTGGCTCCCTCGTGTCCTGTCGGCCCAACTGTGTAAGGCCAGAAAAGAAATACGGGCTCTTCTCCATAGTTCATCCTAGTAACGTGATGTAATAACAGGAGGAAAAAAAAGGTTGGTTGGGTAAAGTTGTACGGTGGACCTCTGCTGCGGGCGGCTCGCAGGGATCCATAATAAATTACATCCATGCTCAAGATCACGATGTTGGAGTGCGACCGTATGGACAAGTTCGGATGTGACGGAGCACCCATCGTGTTCGTCTATTACGGTTGGTGCACGGTGCAGCCAAGAAAACGTTTGGTTGAGCCGCTTGAGTGGCTACCAGTGTTTCGCCGTTTTTTTAATTAGATAAAGTTAATCAAAACACGCCGCGTCCTTTCAGGCACACGAACCGTATTACCCGTAATGGTTGAGTCAGCCTGCGGGGTAACGTTTGACCAAGACCTGCGTTAGCTCTGTACTTGGCTGGTTATGATCTGACGCGGGCTGTAGTGCTGTCTCAGTGGTCTGCCGTGCCGGTACTCCCTTGACTCCTTACCTACCAATTCACTGACGGAGGGGGATCTGCAGCCCCTGCCATGTTGCCTGGCCAAGTGGTCTTGAGTCCTCTGGTTGATTCGTGGGGCTCTCGTATACAAAAACCGCTGCCCTTGGCGTGTGTGCTTGCTTTGCTTGACGCCCCTACATACACGAGGGTGAAAAAAAAGGTTCCCTGTAGATCGCTGCTTATCTCCCCACTCTGCCACTAAAAATCTCGCACTGAATCTCGAGGTTGGCCAGCAGAACACGCACGTTGAGTTGTGAAGGGATTGTTGCATAGAATACAGTGGAGATTATGCTGTCTTGGAGTATGTCAGCCAAACGATGTCTTTTGTTGATGTTTGTTGGTTGTTGGTAATGGGTAGCATCAGGCAAAATCCACTCTGGATGATCAAGGTAGCATTTCGAGGCGAGTTCCGTTTAATCCTTGTTTGGTAATCATAGTCGCTTGATGACAAGACGATGCCGAGAGAAGGGCGGGAAAGTTAGTATTGATATCCTTGCTAGGCTACACGGCAACCTTCGTTGGCTGTTGAGAACTCCCTTTTCATCAAGTAAGTACTGTACTGTATGTCGACATTGAGGCGCTCTTCTCACCATCCAATACGGTATTTTCTTATTACCGATAAAGCCCATTGGAGTCTGTGCATCCCTGTTCCTGCATTCACGCACAGTATCACTCGGTTGGCGCTTGCATACAAGTACTGTAAGATGAGTTGTTCAATTGTGAACACCAATCTTCCGTATATAAACGCCGGCAATCATTGGCGTAGAACCTTTAATGAAATTATCACAAGCGCAGATGCAACCATTCGGCAGATTAATTCTGCCTGCTTCTAGCAGGCGGCATTTCGAAATAACGCCATCACCGACCGAATTGACTTTGACAGCAGAAATCTTATTAAGCTTCAGGGTAGCAATTGTCAACATCGTACCATCCCATGCCTCAGGCCTTGTTCCTTGTTCAAGGTAGGTTCGGAGTTTGCTGCCGAGGAACAGAAAAAAGTTTGACAGTTGGGCTTGGCTCCACGCGACAAGCGGAGCCGAAACCGTTTTGCCCGACAGGAATGCGGGAATCGAAGACAATCGATCGGGTATATCCTCAGTTTTCTAGGTAGAAAACCAAGGATAAAAAATGGACCGTTATTGTAACGGTCCAAGCGGCTCAAAATTCAAGATATTCGAGAGTCGGTTCCAAGATCTTGGATGTCCGTTGTTGATGAGGCTTTTTATCCAATCGTTGACGTCAAGTTGCTTCGTTTTTTATGCAACTAATTCATAAATACGAAGTCTTGAGTCTAAGGCTAAATGAGGGCTGCAGACTGCAGCGAAGATCTCTGGTGTGATGGAGGATATCGGCGATACGGGTTACGGAAAAGGGGAGAATCGTAATTCCATTGAATCTGGTCCTTTCTTGAGATACGATGCTCTTTTGCCGTCAGCTGTCGGCAAGGTAAGGCTGTCTAGGTCCATTGTCCAAGCTTGAGCTGTCAATGCCCAGCTCGTAACCTTTTTTTGCATTTTAATTAATCTGGCTATTTTTACACAGGCGAAATTACAATAAGGCAACGGATGGGATTCGTCCCGCCGTATAGCAAACAACTTTGATGTCCAACCCCCAAAAACCGTATTCCTCAGTGTGACCATGTCTCGTGCGACCCATGGAAGCTGATGTGACATTCCCAATCGAGTTGCCCAGTCTCCACCTCCTTTTTTCCCCCTTCTCCTCCCTCCTTTCTTTTGCTCAACAGTCAACACCATCTTCCCCGTATTGCAGAAGTTCCTGCATTTCATCTCACCAGAGCCACTACAATCCGCGGCAAATCAGACTGTTCCCTCGAGTCTCCAGAACCAACGAGAACTGCGATCGACAGGGGGTGGTTTCATGTGCGTTGGTCCCACCGTTCAGTGACGAATGAGGCTTGACTCTGCTGAGGTTAGCGCTCCTATTCCTCCGGCCTCACCACTGCCAATGCGGATAAGCGGAATATGAGCAGCCGAGGCGGCTCCATCGGTGACTCGGCCGAACCATAAATATGGCTATACGAGCCAGCTTTTTGGTATTGAAATTACTTGGTTTGTTTGCTCATCACTCGAGACTATGACGTGAGTTTTCATGTGTCAGGTCCGGCCTGACAGATGGTGAAAGATGTGATTTAGTATCGTTCCGAAAGTGACCTCCAAGCTTATGAGAGTGATGAGTAAATTGCTCTCTTACCTTTTTCTTCACCGAACTCATTAAAGCTTCACAAAACCTCCATCCTCAGCTTGACCAGAGTACTATATACATGTTCATAGTGAGACTAAGTAAGATTAGTATAAGAGTGAGTGTAATTAAGTCAACAGTGCAGCTACTGTCTACAATTAATCATAGCTAAGGGAGATGTAGTGCATAGAGCTGTTAAAACCAACTGAAATTGTTACTCAGAGCCTCATAGTACTGTACTTGGGTAGTTAATTTCTATGAACTAGTAACCTTTCAAGCACTTCAGAAATTGGACTTCTGTTACTCGGTTCCTGACTGAGCTTGAGTAGTGAGAAAGCATTTTGCTGATTGTCTTGACGCTGGTCTTGATAGCTATGATGTGTGTATAAGAAAGACTTCTAGTATGGAGAAGATTGTGCCAGGCTTTTTCACATATTAAATCCCAAAATATACTATAACTATATGCTTGGCCTCTGATTATTTAGATCCAGAGTATGTAGATATTTGCTCCATGCTGGAATTGCCTGGCAATTGAACGCGATCTAGGGTAGGCTGTAGCAGGTTTTACCAATACTGTGTTCACAAACGTAATAACCAGGACAATAATATAAGCCTTTAAATTAATATTTTCTCCTTGCATTCTTATAAGAACAGTATTTTATATATATCTTATAGTCTTGAAATTGGAATAAAGTCCACCCTGCTTGCCTATAAGCCAGGGTATTTAACTCTCAGCAGTATTGCTCTACCTAGAAACAGTGACTTGTTAACATTAATTGAGGCATCAACTCATTCATTGTAATCTATGTCTGACCCCTCATATGCCACAGATCCCTGGCATTGCATTGTTCCAATACGACGGTATATCCACCTCTTTATTCTGCGGCTTCTGAAGTGAGAGCAAATGGCCACCAACCAGGTCTGAAACGAACTGACGGTTAATATCCCGAGAAACGGCCGAGGGACGTATGCGGAGGGTAACATCTTACTGTCATTTCTGATGGTCGTAAGTACCTTGCATGCGTTGCCTCGGGTACTAAACATCAACCAACCAATTGCCGCTTCGCAGGTCTGGCTGGGGGTCTAGAACGATCAATCTATGCCAAGAGTCTGCTTCGCCATACGTGCCTGATTCCAACGGACATTACCCCCGATCCACGTTTCTTATTTGAATTTGGACATCTAAGCACTCAAACCAACAAGCCTTGTCAACCAATCGTCAAGATCGAAATCGTCGGGACCGACGATTAAGTTACCAGGTAGATCTTGAGTCTGCCTCTCTACTGGTAAACGACTCATCATATCGCCCCCGCGCTGTGGCGTTGACAATAGCTGTTAGTTCCTGGGCGTAAAGCCTCGTGCAGACAAACAACTCCTAGGCCCCCATTCCAGAGTCGCACAAGGCCGTTAGCCAAGGGCCTTGTTTGTCCTGTGGCTGGTCTCTAGAGAGAATGCGGATAAGATCGCCTATTGTCAGATCGTGGTGGGAGACCCGATGATTGACGAGATCATTCCCGAATTCCATATTATTGGTTTGGCTTGATTTCCGTGCTGCTGGGAACCAATTATGTGTCAGTGATCGTCCCTGGGGAAGACTGGGTTTTTTACACTGCTTATGGCAAACATTGGCCTTAGCTTATGAAGCTGAAGATTGTCACATCTACGAGCAGCAAGGAATATGGCAATTAGATGCAGTTGATGTATCGACTTCACGGCCAAAAACCTATAAGAAGAGGATGGTTAGTGGCGAATATATGGTCTGCCATGACGGTTCCTGGGAGATGAGGCGCTCAGGAATGCACCCCATTCTCATCAGCCCTAGCGTATACTTCCACCAACGTCAATGTCTTAGTCTAGTACAACAGAAGCCAACCAGGTATTCGGCAACATCCTATCGGAATTCCCGATCCGCTCTAGACCCAACATAATGGATGGTTGTACCTGTGATACGATTCACAGCATTAGATGCATGCAGGGTTGGACAATCTGCAGCCACTGCCGAAGTGCCACAAAGTATCCTTGGGTTTCACAGCATGCTTATAACGCTGTGCGACCCTCCCCTTGGTCTTTGTCCCCCTTTTGACTGTTTTGGTGATCTCATTCCACCATGACGCTCAGCAGGCGGTTTCTCATATTGGGGACGATATGCCTGCTGTACGATGCAGCGAAGGCTCAATCTCCTGGTGCTATGCTTGCAAACGCGCCGAAATGTGCTGTTAGTACTACAGACGTTGTACATGATGATTTAGCTACTGACGGGTGATAGATCGATTGCCTTACCGAGCTTCTGAGCAAGAAAGAATTTGCGGAGATGGGACAGGAGGCGACGTGTAGTAACAAGCCGTTTGCCAAAGCGATGGGTGTTTGCTTGATGGTGAAGTGCTCTATGAGACAGACCATGGGTGCGTAGTTCCAAGAAACGTGGGTTCAGTGTTACTAACGTGTAGAAAGACTTCATCAAAGAGTCGTCGGCTGCATGCGGGATTCCACCGACCAACAACACAACGTCGTATCGAGTAAACAGTACAGTCGTGTTTGCATTTGCACTCGTCTTCTTCGCTTTGAGGATAGTAACCAAGTTACGGCTTGGCCTTACGTGGGGGTCGACGATACCCTGACTACATTATCGGTAGTGAGTTTCTTTACCTTGCGTTGCTGGACGAGTGCTTACGGTAATAGGCAGTTATGATTCCCTATTATATCGTGCTGCAGATCAGTAAGTCTTGCTTTTTGTTGCCCCGTCTTCCAAAGGCAGTTGTTGACTTGAGACTTTTTAGTGCTTGCTTTGGGACTTGGTCTTGACATGTGGTTTATAACCGATAGCCAGATCATCCTCATTTTCAAGGTTAGACCAAGACATGATCGCCGTAGCCTGCAATGACCAAACTAATATTTCCTCTCAGTTATTCATCGTCATCGAAGTTCTGTACTTGACAGCACTAGTCCTCGTCAAAGCAGCAATCCTATGCTTCTTCCTCCGGATCTTCCCCGACCACAAGTTCAGGATTGTGGTCAAGTGCACCATGGTATTCAACGCTCTGATTTGGGTAGGATTCTTCATCTTCGTCTTCTTCCAGATCCAGCCATTTTCGCTGTTCTGGAATGGATGGCAGCAGAAGAAGGGCCATCTTATTCTGACCGGTTTCACTAATTTCACTCTGCCGCTTGCGGGGATAAATCTGGTGCTGGATGTCTGGATGCTCATTCTGCCCATGACGCAGCTCTGGGGGATGGGACTGAAACTGAAGAAGAAGCTCGGTGTCATTAGCATGTTCAGTGTTGGGATATTGTAAGTGCTTCAAGGGGTTCATCATGATTTATTGGCTAACAGCGTAGTCTTACAATTGTCGCTGCGATTCGAGTACGCGAACTCGTAGCCTTTCTACTCTCTCAGGACTTAACAGGTAGATATTTTCAGTCAACTATTCAGAAGACGAGCTAACATATCAACCAGTCGCCCATGCACAATCAGCCTTCATCTGGTCAAACGTGGAGATTTCGGTCGGCGTCATGGTCGCTTGCATGCCGCACATTCGACATTTGGTGAGACATATAATATCGCGAATGAGAGCAAGGAAGGGTACAGAGCCGCGACACAACAACAGAAAGATTTTCGTTGATCGATCGCTTGCGACTATTGAAGTGGGGGACTCGCAGGCCATTGAACTAAACGACGAAGGTGGACTCTTGACGGCAAATACATGTACTACGGCTTCATCTGCGACGAGAGTTGGGACAACGTCGACGACAAAAGGTGGGAGAAAAGATAGCAAAACGTATGCGTCGGTCAGTTTTGCAAGTGATGGAGATACCCAAGTGTAAGATTAGTACAGTAATGACTCGATGTAAGAAATAGAATAGGGCATTGACATGAATCGCGATGCAGTCATCGAGATGACAGCCATGATCGACTAGACTAGCAGGCATCGTGAAGTGTCAAGTGGGTTCTTCAGGTCGGTGAATTTTCTAGCGCCATCTGATAAGGCCGTTAACGACTCACTACTGCAAGGACATGCACGCCAGGAACAGATCCACAGTGGATAGATGATTGTGTCATTCATTAAATATTTATTTATTTATTTTGTTTCTTTGTTCATTTGTTTGGTATCGTCAACATCATCAAGACATATGAGCCATTTATCGGCAGGTGTATCCACCGTCAATGACAAGGTCAGAGCCAGTAGTGTAGGTGCTAGCATCAGACAAGAAGTAGACATACGCAGCCTTGAGCTCCTTGGCATCGCCGTTGCGGCCCATGGGGATCATGCTCCTCCAGAGCTCCTGGGTCTCGGCGTCGATGAAGTCGGAGAGGCCGGTGTCGATGTAGCCGGGGGAGATGCTGTTGACGCGGGCAAAGTCGCGCCACTCGTTGGCGAGAGACTTGGCCATGTGGATGCAGCCGGCCTTGGCCACGTTGTACGAGGTCTGCTCTTGGGGGAAGTTGGCGATGTGGCCCGACATGGAGGCGGTGATGACGAAGGAGCCGTGGCCCTGCTTCTTGAAGAGGGCGCCGACGGCCTTGGCGCAGTAGGCGGTGCCGTTGAGGTCGATCTGGATAACGTGGTCCCAGTCTGCAGCAGAGCCGTCGACGACACCAGCGTTGGCAGTAGCACCGGCGCTGACGAGGTTAGCATCAATTGGGTCAATTGGTGTTACAATAACAAGGGAGAACTCACTTGGCAACAAAACCATCAATCTTGCCAAAGTCCTTGACAACCTCTCCGACAAATCGCTCAACGTCGTTGTAGTCGGCAGCGTTGAGCTTGTAGGCCTTGGCCTTGACGCCGTACTCCTTGGTGAGCTCCTCGACGTTCTTGTCAGCGCCCTCCTTGCGGGAAGCGTAGGTGATGGCAACGTCGGCGCCCATCTCAGCAGCGCCGCGGGCAGCCTCGATGCCCATGCCGCGGGGTCCGGAGGCGCCGGTGACGACGACGACCTTGCCCTTGAGGCTGAGGAGGTCGAGGATGTGGTTGGCCTTGGGGATTTGCTGAACCATGGTGACGGTGATAAAAAGGTATTTGGGTATTAGGAAATAAAAAATAATAGAGAAGAGATGGATGGAGGGGTAAGAGAATGAAGAGGGGGAATGGGATGGGCAGATGCTAGACTATTTGTACGGCATTGAGTGTCTACTCAGATCATGGCGTGGTCCCGAAATAAAAGCAGCAAGCCCAAAGAGCTGAGCTGGCTGCAATGGATGGAGGGGATGGGTCCGGTGATGTCATGGAAGCAGAGAGACCATGCAGTGCTTGTCGAGCGAGCTAGGCTAGAGACACCAAAAACGAGGGGCATCGGCGATTACAAAGAGAAGAGTATCCACTATCAGTCTCTCAATGGGTTGTCTGAAGCTCCATGCCCCTCCATTGTCGCTGCAGAGACGCGTCGAGGGGTAACAAAGTCAGTCAGTCAGTCTAGTCTGTTGGGTTGAGCACATGCTTAGTTAGGCAGAGGACAGGCCAAGTCTCGGTGGGACGCATGAACCCCCATGTGAACGACATGTCTTGTGTGATTTTTTGAACCAATTGGACTTTGTTTTTAGACTTTTTGAGTGGTGAGACGTGGACGTACATCCATACAGGTACATACAGTGAGGCGGGGTGAAGAGCTTGTGCTGCCAACCCCTCGGTCTGTCTCTGGCAGTCAATTGCAACAGCAACTGAATCAGTAGATGGATTCTTTCATCATTGATCCATAATTGAATCTTATATCTTGCCAAATACCACCGAGAATAGAGTCGGATGGAGTTGAGAGTGGATAAACCGAGCGTCATTCTCCCGTCTCAAGCGCCCCTCCCACTCTCTTCCTTGCTCAACTAGAGCGAGTGCATCAACACGACCCCGCAGAACGGCCGGCTTCACCGCTCCCCATATGGTTTAGCTTGAGAGGGCAGTACCTTGTTGGATTGGCTGAGCACGCGTCGACGTGTTCCGCGTCAGACGATTAAATTGCATGGCCTTGTCCCGGTCCGACAGGAAAAGCTACCCTAGATTGAAAATCGCGATGATGAGTTAGCATCACGAAATGCTGACTTAACCACGATAGAGGGGATGGATAATACTGAGTAATGCTTATCGCATATCGTTAATACTAGAGTCATCAATTTTGGCAGGTGTAATTGTTCATGTAATGCTTATCACACTGACCGGGACGGAAAACGGAAAATGTTGTGAAAGAGGGGTTGTTGCAGAGTACATGAAGCCACTTGTTGAGAATATCACACAAACAGCATTCAATTGGACATGGAGAGCATCATAAAAGAACTTGTCTTATTTACAGTAGGTCTAATATAACCCTTGATGCATGCATGCCTAGACGTCGCCGCTTTAAATAAGGTATCGGAAATCCCGCTTCATCCTCAAAGCCTCGTCGGGGCTGTCCATGACCTCGACGGCCGCCGTATGCGCAGCCACATCCTGGCGCGTCTCCCAAGCATTGGCCTCTCCCCTCTCGAGCTTTTTGTTGAGGTCGATCAGCACCAGCCGGAAGATGTAGCATCCCACAACCGTGACGCCAAACATGGACAGCACAATGCCGTAGCTCTTGCGGTACCCGTTGTCCTTCAGGTCCCAGACGTACGAGCCCGCGACGTTGCCGAGCTGGCTGAAGGCGTTGATCATGGCGATGGCCACGGCGCGCTTGGCGGGCGGTCGGGGGAACGAGGAGCTGATCCATGAGTAGAAGACGATGAAGCCGGCGTAGGATGCTGCTTGCAGGAAGAGGGCGAGGTAGCGCGCTGCGACGTTCTCGGTCGCCATGCTGATGATGAAGCCGGTCGTGCCGATGCCGATTGGGCCGACGATGTGCCAGAACTGATTTGTTGTTAGTACAGTCGCGCGACATGACGGATAATTGATCTGACCTTTTCTTGGGTTCTGTCCGAGTGCCAGGCGTTGATGACCGAGACGATACAAGAGAACACCCACGGAGGAGCGCTCATCAGAAGAGTAGGCACGTATCCGAAACCAAGAGTCCCTGTCAAACTGGGCTGTTCAATTGTTAGCGACGCGCATGCGATTGACATGAATTGACTTACGAAGAAAGCATTGAACGAAAGACCAACGACATAAGCAGTAAAGGTGAGCATCATGATGTAGATCTTGAGATCCTTGACCGCAAGCTTAAGACCGTAGAAAGCGCTCTCCTCGGACGAATCCTCATCTGCCTCGCCGACATCCTCAATCATCCTCAGCTGCGCAACCTGTCGCTCCTCCTCCGTAAAGCCCCGCGAGTTATGCGGCAGATCGGGAAGAATAAACGCAGCAGAGATGGCGATGCTCATTGTGATTGCGCCCTCTATCCAGAACAGCCAGCGCCATGCTGCGTGGCCCAGAACACCCTGCATGTTGGACAGCACGCCCGCACCGACGAGCGCGGAGAAGGCGTTGGAGATGAGGTTGCCGCAGAACAAGATGGCGTTGCGCTTGGTCAATTCGCGGCGCGTGTACCATTTCGACAGGATCAGAAGCGCACCCGGCAAGAAAGCAGCCTCCACGAAACCCAGGAAGAAACGAATGCAGACCATGCCCGCAAAGTTGTGCACACTACCCGACAGCGTCGAGATGAGACCCCACAGCAGCATCGCCGCAGAAATGTACAGCGACGGGCGCTGGATGCGGTTGATGAACATGTTGGAGGGCACCTGCATGAGGATGTACCCGACGTACAAGATGCTAAGGCACGTCGCGTACTGGTTGTAGCTGAGGTTCAAGTCCTCCTGCAGACCCTTGAGGCGCGCGGCGGCCATGTTGTTGCGGTCGAGGTAGTTCATGATGTAGATGAGCACGAAGAGCGCGCAGCGCGTGTCGAGCTTGCGCTTCATCGACTTCTCGACGGCCTGGCGGTGCTGCGAGTCCATGGCGAAGGCGGCTGCGGCGCGGGATTCGGGGTGCGACTCGACGCTGAGTTTGGCCGAGGCGACGTGGTCGTCTGGCTTTGCTTGATCTGCCATGTTGACGGTGGTTGATCAAGACTTTTTGGTAGGTAAGCCTAAAGAAACGGAAATACTGTGAGCTACCAGTCTCACGCAAGCGACAACACCTGAAGAAGGGAGACTGACCTATCTAGCTGGGCATGATGAAGCCCTTTTAAGAAACGACCGCTGGCAAAATACCGGCTGCTGTGACACAAGTTACATCATTGAGCAGCAAGTATGGTGTAGCGCGGAGAAGAAAGAGTATGGAGAGTACGGGGAAGAGGTAAGGGTTTATCCGCGTAGGTTAAGCCTGATTAGGCGACTATCGCGGGTTCCCCAGAGGTTGACAGTCACCCTCGCTTTGAGGCAAGGATTTTCTTGAACCGGTTGTTTGCAAATTTGAGTGTCACACTTGATGCGCAAGGACCCAATGGTTTGTGGTGGTGGAGTTGGGAGTGTAGATCTTTGCTTTTTGGAGAGGGAGATGGAAGGGGGACAGAAAAGGGTGATAACGACGAGAATTGGGGGGACAGCGATAAATTGATAGAAGTGGGAAATAGTACAAAAATGACAGTAGTAGTTAAAAAATATCTTAGTTGGTAGCACACCTAGTCTGAAGGACTCAAGAGCTAATAGAGAATCATGGTGACTGCTCCAACGCTCACAGCCCATCTCGCAATTCTGTCCTCCACACGCCTCCAAACATTGCAACGTTGGAGAGAATGCGGAGACTCCGCAAAAAAAGCCAGAGTCAAGTGAGGGGAACTCACCAACCCAAAGCCCGTGCAAACCCCGACATTTACCAGCCAAAAAAGGCCCGAATGCAGTTTCTACGGTAGATGGCCCGGAATCACTACTGACTCGCAAGGCAGCAACATTTTTAAAATTCCTGCCCGTGGGGAAAACGCGTGGGGGTTTTTGTCATTGGGGAATAACTTCTGGAGTAAGGAGGCTTCCGAGGAACAGAGTTTTCCACTTACGGGGGTTTGGATGGGGCTCAACAACGGGAATTGTCGGTCTGGATTGGAGTTACGGGTAATGATAGACCCAATTCCAGGGACATGGCCGTGGGACTCGGCAGTAAGAGGGTGACAGTTACCCCAAGGTTTGTAATAGACTGTTGGTGATCGTTGGTCTTGGTGTTGGAGAGTTGAATGCCAAGAGCACTCGGTACGCGGAAGACAATTCCACGGCCTTGGCGCATGGAACGTTTCTAGAAGAAGAGATTGTCGAAGAAGTGAGGCTCTTTCAATACTGTCAGTGAGTCGTTGCGTTCATCTGACTGGATGTGTTCACTTCAAGCGTGCAGCGCAGGTAGTGGATGTTCATAAAATGTATTCGTTCAACGAAACATGCGCTTTTCGCGCTCATCTATCGCTATGCTCTATAACCACAAACACTCTTCTATTAATTACTCCAACCGTCCAGCCTCACTAGTCTCATCCCTCGACTGCTTCAGAAACGGCACCAGCGTCGTCCCCCCCGTCCCCGTCAACTCCTCCCCATTCTTCTTCGACGAACTACTCGCCAGGTTCTGCGGTCCATCCTTCCTCCCGCTCCTCGCCGGCAGAATAATATACCGCGTCACGATCTGGATATGCTTGTTCCTAAACACCGTGAGCGCCTCTGTCGCTGCTGTGAATGCCGCTTGAAGACGTTCTTGGGCGGGTGTGCTGGGTGTTTGGGATGCTAGCTCGCGGATACTGCCTTTGCGAGCGACGTGTGTTAAGAACCGGCGGTGAGGACCGGGCATGTAGTCTTTTACAATGTCGTGATAGCTTCGTTCGCCGGCCTTTTCGGTGTTGTTACCGCTGGTAATGTGCTCTACGCCTAGAACAACATCGAAGAATTGGATCAGGGAGCTTTGGCCGTTACTTCCTCCCCGGAGATGGCGCCACTCGCCCTTCCCATTACCTTCATCGTAGAAAACACCTTTGGGCAGACCCGCTGCCTCCATGTTTTTACTCCCCGCCAAAAACGGGCGAATCTTGTAGTAGAACGTCATAGGATCGCACTTCTCATACATGCGCTCTAGCAAAACGCCGACGCTATCGATACAGGACTTTAGCTGCTCGAGAGCAGAGGTAATAACGTCATAGTCGCGTGTCTTGACGGCCTCAAGGGCTTCCATCATTTTGGGGATGATGGTTCCTGCGCGAGCTTCCATGGCTACGCTGATGAGGAGGAACCATTTTTCTGATTCTGTGCCGGTGAAGGTGTGTAGAGTGTCGAGATGGTCGAGATCAGTGAAGTCGTTGCTTGAAGAGGAGAAGTTCCATAGGTTTGCGGCGGCGTATGAGAGAACGGGAGGGAGTTCGAGATGTTGTGAGACAGCGAGGAAGGGAATGGTGATTTGTGGGGGAAGAACCTAATCAACACTGTTAGCATTCATATCGAATCAAAGTATCAGTTAGCTTACCTGCGCAGGCTTCTCTCCTCCCCAAACATACGCATGCGTCAAGAACGCCAAGATGGAATACGCCCTCCTCCACTCCGCCTCAGACTGTAATCTCTCTGTCGACAGCACAGGAAGCGTATCAACAGCACGTCTTATATCAAAATACTTGATCAGAGCGGGGAGATGCTGAATAACAAGCTCCCATGGCTCATAGTAAGAATCGGGTAATTGTCTGAGGGGACTGTGCTCAGGGAGGAAAGCGTTGCTCGTCACGGCAAACTCTTTTAGTTCAGCCGTGAGCTTGATGCGCGGAAGTTGGTACGTAACAGCGTGTGGCGACATATTGAGCTTAATTCAATGCAGAGAAGCTTGATGGAATTAGTAGAGAAGGACAATTCTTAGAAAAGCATCAGTCTAAAATACAATTGCTCAGCCCATGGGGGACGAGTTTCTTGTTTTCGTACTTCCGTCTTCCGTGTACTTGAACCTCCGTCTCCGGTCTCCGTGACAATCTCATCCGATCCGTGTTGTGCCCGCGTGACCAATCGCTGTACCTCGCTATATCTAAAATGGATAATGACGTCCACCATGCGGATGTCGGGATGCGGATGTGCGGATAGACGCTAACATCCGTGCTTCCGCTAAAGTTTTGGTGGAGGCTTCACGGAACATAAAGTGATTTCGCAATCCCACTCACAAACGGATCATACGAGTTCTACCACATCAGTTCATTACATCACATCACCCTGCTTGTTACAATGGAGCTCTCTGGATTCGTCGAGCGTTTGAGGAGCGGTGCTGCCGCCAAGTTCCCCAGCGATGCCAACTCTCTCGACTTTGCCCGCCATTTGGACTCGCAGGATAAGCTAAGCCATCTTCGGGATGAGTTTGTCCTGCCGACCAAGAAGTCCCTCAAGAAGAAAGCCCTCGATGGTTCACTTCGTAAGCACATACAACTCTCCTCTCGAATATCTAGACTAATTTGTTCCAGCTGGTGCAGTCAATGGCACAAATGGTCACAGCAACGGCAATGGCTCTGCAGCTGATGATCAACAATGTCTCTACTTCGTCGGCAACTCTCTCGGCGCTCAACCAAAAGCTGTGCGGGAATATCTCAACGCTCAGCTCGAGACATGGGCTTCTATCGGTGTGAACGGACACTTCAGCGCTCTTGACAACTCACCGCTTCCCGCGTGGCAGGATCTTGCTGAGGACTGCGCTATCAAGTCGGCGGACCTCGTTGGTGCTTCTCCGCATGAGATTGTCATCATGAACACACTCACAGCGAACCTGCATCTTCTCATGGCGAGCTTTTACAAGCCGAATGAGAAGAGACACAAGGTTATTCTGGAGTGGAAGCCTTTTCCTAGTGATCACTATGCTATTGAGAGTCAAGTCGTTTGGCACGGCCTTGATCCTGAGAAGAGCATGGTTAAGATTCATCCTAACGAGGACCACATCATCACAACTGATTTGATTCTCTCAACCATTGATGAGCATGCTGAAGATACAGCTCTTCTCCTCCTCCCCGGTATTCAGTACTACTCCGGCCAACTCTTCGACATCCCCCGCATCACAGCCTACGCACAAGCAAAAGGTATCGTGGTCGGTTGGGATCTCGCCCACGCCGCTGGAAACGTCGAGCTCAAGCTCCACGACTGGAACGTCGACTTTGCATGCTGGTGCACATACAAGTACATCAACGCAGGCCCCGGCTCTATCGCAGGCGCTTACGTCCACGAGCGCCACGGCAAAGTCGAGCTCAACGACGACACCGGCAAAGCTACCTACCGCCCGCGCCTGATGGGCTGGTACGGCGGCGACAAGAGCGTGCGCTTCAACATGGACAACAACTTCATCCCCACCGCCGGCGCAGGCGGCTTCCAGCTCTCCAACCCTTCCGCCATCGACCTCGCCAGTCTCTCCGGCGCATTATCCGTGTTCAACAAGACAACCATGCATGATCTGCGCTCGAAAGCTCTGGTGCTGACAGCCTACGCGGAGCACCTGCTCGACCAAATCTTGGCTGATAGTTCGGACGCTGAGCTGTTCAGGATCATCACACCGAGGGATCCGCTGCAGAGGGGAACGCAGCTTAGTGTGTTGTTGAAGGATGGATTGTTGGACAATGTTAGTGCGGCGCTGGAGGAGAATGCGGTGATTTGTGATAAGAGGAAGCCTGGTGTTATTCGTGTGGCGCCTGTGCCGCTGTACACGAGGTTTGAGGATGTTTGGAAGTTTATGCAGATTTTGAGGACGGCTTTGCCTTAGATTAAAAGATAGATAATGTGTTAATGAAGCCTAATTTTTGGTTAAATTTGAGAGTCTAGTGATGTCTGTCTATTCAAGGGTTTGATCGCGCCAGTGTATGAAAGCCATTAGCTGTTCGTGACAGTTGCTTTTACGCCTCATCTGTTGAATCCTCTCCAACTCCATTTAAGAACGTCCCTCTACACAGAACAATTGCATATCATCAGACTCGCATGATGACGTTGTCCAGGCATTGAGCCATATGATCTATCACATTATAACCCGCATATCATCGTCTCACTCGGCTAGACATGGCATTCCATAACCGAGGACCAACCATCGTCTTATCTTACACCACGACGCGCAATCCTCGTCGGATCTGATATCAGGAACATACCCGCCTGATCTGACACCTCCGAACTTCCGCACCAACCGATTCGCCATTGACGTTTCACAGATGATGCGTCAGGTCAATACCACCTCCCGCATCCAACAGCGCAAACAAGTTCAGAGCCGATCCCGAGTCAGCTTCATTCCCCATCGGACCGCCCCAGTAGCTCGGATCAGGCGTCTGCATCATACTCTCGCTCAAGCCCAGGAACGCTGAGTCCAAGTCGCCAAATAAAGGTGATCCGACATTCTGTAGCCCGTTATGCTGTAAGAACGTCCTGTCTAGTGATTCGCGACCTCTGGAAGATGGTGTAGTTATTGATTGGCCTGTGAACGTGGGGGATGAGTCCATCGTGTCGGAGGGTATGAGACCGAAGAGTTGGCTTGAGTTTTCGGTGCGGCGTTGACGTTCGGCGAGCTCGCGTTTTTCGAGGTACTCGAGGGCCGTTGTTAGAAGGGATTGGGCTATGAGGGAATATTGCCCTGCGTGGGTGTCGTGCTTTGAGCAGTGGTCTAGAGCGTGGATGGCCATGCGGGTGTATTTCTCAAGGACGCGACCAAAGCCACCAAGAAGGCCAACTCCGAGAACAAGGGAGCTGGCGAATAGCCATGATCTGTAGCAATTAGAACCAATTGTCGTAAGTGGGATGTCGAGGGAGACTTACACAAGAATGGGGACATGCCCAACAAGAATCCCCTTCTGAATGAGATCCAGTATCGGATCAACCATCAAACTCGCAGCATCAATACAAGCATCAGCAAGTTTCGACTTGCCACTAGTCAAAGCAGATCTCCCATTCGTGTTGACCGAACCATCAGAGAGCCGCCGACAGAGCTCATACATAAGAAACGGTCTCGACACCAGCATCACAGCGTAATAATACGTCGCCAATATCTGACAAGCACCACTCGCCTGTGCTCTATCCTGAGCCTCCGGATTCGCAACTATATCCTTAAGCTGCTTCAACCACCGCGAAGACCAATCTCGTAGCTGAAGTGATATCCCCTCCGTAAGCTGAAGCGACACTTTTCGTCGTGAGTAAATCTCCGTTACTACACCCTCAAGCACCAAGAATATCTGCACAGATGCATTAAGCAGATCCACCGGTTCTTCCACGTTCTCATCAGGACTCTGATACGGAACCGTACAGTCAACGTCTGAAGTAGCAGGCGGTCTGCCCATCGACGAACTCAGAAATAGATCAACGACACGAATACTCTTCCAAAGCCGATCGCGCTGTCTGTGGATATCAGGCCCAAAACGCGCGTTGACTTCTGTTCTGTGGATGCCGATAGAGTAAGCTGCGCGTACCGCTGTTCCGAAGAAGAGAAACGCCCCGTTGATCTGGCATGAGCACAGCATGTAGAGTGTGATGAGCGTAAACATCTGGACTGTTGAGACGCTGAGATTGCCGGTGAGGTTGGAGTATGCTTTATCGCGCGCATACTCAAAGTAATCCTGCGATCGCTCCTCATCGTTGATCTTCATTCCGATGGCGAGGACGAGGAGGTTGACTATGGTTGTCGCGTCGTCTTGCTTCTGGTCCATGCTTGCCCAGAGGATGAGATCGTCTTGAAGACGTCGGTTATCGAAGAGATCCACGAGTCCGGTCGCAATGGATAAGTAATTCGATACCGCGAGGGGGATGTCATCTGGATGAACGATTGGTATGCGGTTATCACCTGGTATTCGTCTCGACTGATGCGCCGTTGCGTTCTCAGGGACTGAATACCGACTTGACTGCGGCGCAAAAGCATTCTGTCCAACGCGTGTAGTAACGAGTTGTCTCACGCTCTGGAAAAACGAAAGCGGCGCACAATCGCCAACAAAGATTAACTTTCCCTGCGCATCGCAAACCAACCTCGCCTCCCTCGGAACCTCGGTCTCATCCTCCGCATCAATCTGTCCCCCACCATCTCTATCAATCTGCGCTCCACTCTCCCTCACAGGTTCAGCAGCAGGCGTAGAAGGCGTAGTATGTCTCGTCGACTGCGCCCGCTCCGAAGTCTGCGGCGACCGCACAGAATGCGCTTTACGCCGCCGCTGGGGAGAGTAGTGGCAGTCGTGCGGCTTCTGGCGACGCGTACAGTAGCTGCAAGGCAATCTGCCGTCGCACTTGACTTTGCGGGACTTGCACCCGTCGCAGGCGTTGGCGATGCGACTGCGGATGTAGCGCTCTGGTTCTGAGGGTTGCATGCTGCTATCAAGGGTTTTTTCGGTGAAGTGTGCGGAAGCCGGATGTGTAGGATGTGAGAACGGGCGGAAAGACGCGGATGTTCGGAGTTGGGAAATTGTTAGTGCGGGCCGGCTTGAGATTCCGAGTCTTGGCTTGAGGTTGAGAATGGGGAATTATATAAATGCCTGACCGTCTTACTTTACACTGAGTAATTGGTATCAGTTGTGGAATGGTTATTAGAGACGTATTGTATCCGAAGGTTTGATGAGGTGGTATTCGGTATAAGTGATAAACCAATCGCATGTGCATCTTGTGCATGTTCACATCCGACAAGGACGGCACAGCGGCTATGTTCAGCGGATCAGCACTACCGTCCACTGGAACTGCCTCTCACTCACAACACGCCCAATGGATCAGCCACAATTCAACTTAACTCATTAGGAAAACAACAACATATCACTATTTTCTCATTTAATTCATCTAAAATCAGTTACTTTTATTTCTCAAGATCCCTGCTAGGGATGCATGTGAAAGCTTCAGTCGCAATCGCTCACTAATGTCTGTCTCAATCTCATCGTCCCGTCCAAAGCCAGGCCCAGCATGTCTCACAGAGCCAATCTAAGCGGCGCTTGCCTTTTGCTTCTTCGCGCCACCCTCACCACCATCGCTAGCCTTGCGCTTCTCACCACGGCGAGCGACTGTCTTGTGATCCTCAGCTCTGGCTTCAACACCACGTTGCAGCATCTCTCGCCGCTCAGCCACCTGTTCATCATCGACCGCTGCCCGAGCGCTTTTGATCCCTTTGAATATCGGGAGAAACGACTCTCTCATCTCTCTGGGTACCAGGCATAACCGGTGTCCAAGAAAGTCTGATGCATCGAATGCGTCATTAAAGTGAAAACAAAGTTCAACGAGGACAGGCATACTCTCGATCCAGAACTCCCTGTCATCAGGGTGGTGAAGCACCAGCTTCGCCACGATCGAGAAGACGTGGCCAAGTTGACGCCATTCAGGATCCTGATACTTAAAGTCGGAGCCTTTCAGATCGTGTGCCACCACCCAGGCGTAGCGGTTGAATTCCTGGTGCCAAGTTGACTTGATCAGCTCAAAGATGCAGATCTCGCGGATAACGCCTGTCATCCACTCTGGGAGTTTGATGTCCTTGGAAAGCTGCATCGCCCAATTTGTGCAACTGACTCTCTCGATAGCATCATGGTAGGTGTCGGCGACCTTGACCATGTGAAATATGGACTTTCCCTTCTGACTAGTGCAGCTCATGTTGTTGATTATCTTGAGCATGCGCTCTGGCTCAAGAGTCCAATTCAACAGCAGCCCTTTGGCACAGTCTGTATGCACGTTGATATCCCTGATCTTGGTGTCCAGGTTGGCAACGAGGATCTCCAAGCCAGAGGCTTTGTTATTCCATTGCTTAATGATCTTGGCTTGCTCCTCGCCAGTATCTGAGGACCGGATACTGCCAACATTGAAGCCAGCTACGACGAACAAGGCCACAGTGATACTTGGAAAGGTCAGTAATGTTGGGGCATTCACGCAGTTCTAAGTAGGACTGCCTGAAATGAAGGAAAGGTGTGTACTTACCACTGGATCCATGGATCTTCGACATATATAACAAGACGCTCCTTGTCGTCCCTGCAGTACTTATTTGCCACCTCCAGAGCTCGAGTCATGATTGGATTGTAGTAGCAAATCCAGCAGATGCAGTCAATCCTGTCAGTTGGCGCAAGTTGGTTCTTTTCAGCTATGGCCTGGTCGTAGACCAAACGTAGACCACATGTCTGGTCATCGCGAAGCATTTTATACGTGTCGATAAGTGGAGTGACTTCTTCACTCCCGAACCCCTCGATTGCGCATTCTGAAATTGCCGGATTGATAAGGTCTTTCATAACAGACCTTGCATTGTCGACAGTAGCCAGAAAGGGGGCTCTTCCAACTCGAGAAGAATCTTGTTCCGCCAGTCGAACGAAGTCAAGACAGCCTTGCGGTGTTCCGGAGATTTCGATATGGGATGATTCTTCTGTCCTGGTGCATGTACATGGCCCAAGTCGTCGATCTCAGGGTAGTGAGGGATATCCCACTGATAGCAACACTCCTCGACAAGGACCAAGGGCGATGGCTGGTTTATCTCCGAATTTGTTGAGGCTACGATTGAGTTAGCTGTTATTTAGAGTAACGCAGAAAAGCAACTCCAAACATATTTGCCTGGGGCAGTCCCAAAGTTACTTACTGCCGGATGGACGCTTGATCAGATGCTTCATTTCCGGTATTCCAAGATCAAACGGTACATGTGTATCATTCTTTGTAAGTATGGAGACTTCGGATCCAAAGTCGGGCAGCATATGATGTTCAAGGAGGAACCAAAGCTCTGACCTAAGAACATCTGACGAGATTGGAGGCGACTCAGGCTTGCCCAAATACCGGAGGCGCTGGGAGAGACTTTCGGATGGACGTGTGGTTGTGAGAGATTCCAGAATCAAAGTGTTGATACTGATGGTCTTGAGTTCCTCAATGGCTTCTGCTTCAATGAGACTTTCAGGCGCGTCTTGGTGGTCATCTTCATCTCCGTCGGCCTGCTCGGACTGATTCCCATCTTCATCGTCCTGATTGGATTCATCGTTTCCTTCGCCAGGCTGACCGCCTTCATTTTCTTCGAGCCCTTCGGATTCGCTTACATCTTCAAAAGGATCGTCGGAGTCAGATTCATTATTCGCTGCAATCGCGTCAGCTTCATTGGCTTGTGGGCGCTCAGTTGACGCGGAGGTAGGATTATGATATCCTGGAAACTCATCATTAGTCGAACTCGTAGGGGCGGTCTTTGTGACCCATTTTGATGCACTTCGTCGTTTTAGCAAGTAGTAGAAAAGTAAAACCGCGCGGTAGAGGTCTTCCATAGAGAAGAGCCCAGCCACAGTGCGCATCGTTCCTCCTCCAATTGCTTCGGGGGTCGGGAATCGATGAGTGTAGGCGCCCTGATCCCGAGTGTAGACACGATTGGGATCCCAATCTTGAGGGGCGAAGAGAAGAATCTGAACAGCATGTGCCAGGATGAACGCCGAAGGCAGTGCAGCAGCACCTGGCTCGGGAGAGGCCATAACGAGCCCGTTGAGCGCTGGGATGAATGTAGGCTTCGTGCAGAGCTTTGCGACGTTATTGGTGAACTCCTGTACCTTCTCGTCATTGTGGTAGGCAATGAGAACCTTTAGTGGATCTATACAATCGATTTCCATCAAACCTTTGGATAGATCCGGCCTTTGACACTCGCGAAATTCTGAATTGAGTGGCTCAATGAAACTCTGGAAGTTTCGGTCGTCTTGACTCGGTTCATACAAGGTCTTCTAAACCTGCGAGAACTCTCTGCCGTGGTTGTTGTTGAAGTCGGAATAAGGTACCAAGAAATAGTTGTGTGCGACAAAGGCAGCGTGGTAAACAATGTCTGGAACTGCAGAAGAACACTGAGCATGTGAGGCCAGGATACAGAGAGCATAATGCTTACCGATGACATCAACGTAAGAGCTCAGCTCCTTGATGCTCTTGAAAGCGCAGTACTGAGCAAGGTGGTTGGGATCCTTCATCTTAACAGTCCACACCTTGTTGATCAGGATGCCCATCTTTCTCTGAACTTCGAGATTGGGATCCCTCAGGTCATGGACACCAGCTTGTGTGTGTTTGGTGTGAGAATAGTCGCAGTATTTCTCAATCCATTTTGGAAAGGAGAATTCGTCGTCACCCACATATTCCTTTTCTCTTCCGTCAAAGATTCGCATCACGCTGATGAAATGATCACGTTCGTTCGAGAAAAAGGATTACTTAGCCCTCCAGCCATTTCTAAAGAAGAAGCGGGTTTCCGGTTTGAGGGATTGCCGTAGGTGGAGGTCAGGCCTGCGTGAATCACGACCCCCGCAACAGTGCAAGAGAGGGGAGGATAGAGCGAGAAGAAAGGAAGAAAATAGAAGTACGAAATTGAGAAGAAGAGATTATATACCTAGGGTTATGGTCACGTGAGCACAGACTCGCCGCAATTGCTTCGACAAAGCGAGGGTGTCACCATTGGTCGATGGCGCGCAAATATCTAAGGCCTCTGGCCCGTTGTCTAAGTAAACTACCCAGACTTGTTGATGATTCAACTGAATCGCGCCCATAATTAATTCGCCATTCTATCTTAAAGCTTTCGACTGAAAGACAAGTCTTTAGTGTAATGTCTCTGACGACACCCAGCTTGAATTTCGCCTTGCAGTGGTGGCTCTGTGATCCAGAGATTGCTCTGAGTAAGTTTCCCAAATCTGGTGCACTAGCCACATCTCACGTCACCGATGGTATCTTGTCGGGATTGGATTCCTCGTGTAACTCATGATATCCGACTCGAATCAACCCTGAGGAGGTTGCGCCGACTCTTTGTACAAACTACTGCTGCCATAATTCCTCGCCAGCTCCGAGGCTCCTTAGTTGATAACCTCGTAGATTGAGAAATACAGAAGAACGAGTGGCATATCAATGATTTTGCAAAAGCTGCATCAGAAGTCAGCTGGTAATTGCCCAATTGGGAAGAAACAGACAACAATAACAAATATGATATGACACTTCACGTGCCATCCAACTTGTTCTTTGGACTCTTCCAGACTCAAATCTTGGGGCAGTGGTGTTGAGATACCCCGCAGTTCTCCGCGTTCGTCTCCTGATGTGAGCACTCGGCTGACGACTGTTCGCATTTCCCGTTATAGCCGTTACTCTGGGGTAAGTCCCCAGTCAGAAATGTCAATCTGCATGAAAATCAGACAGCGTAAGTTTATCTCCTACGAGATCATCAAAATTAGTGAGACGAGATTGGAAGTACATCTTCTTCAAGCTATCACACATGCCAAATGGCTCAAGTGTACTCAATTGATAGCTCGCATAACGTTCGCTAGATTTTGGGTCACATTCCTCCTCGGCTTCATCTTCTGTTCACGCACCCGGAAACCTCCGGATGATGTTGGGTGACAATCGCAGAACTTTAGTAAGCCAAAACGCAAGCCTGCATTGATCGTGTGATGTGATACTCTTCTTGTATTAGCCAAAAGTCTACGGAATCGATGGAGAGGGCAGCACGTAGGTGGCTCCATAATTAGACGTAACATTTTGTAATTGCGCATAAGTATCGAGTGATGCCCGGCAATCTCTCGGGAACTGGATTTCTTTATTCTCTGCATCTCACCACATAACAGCCGGTGCTACAAACTATCTCTTGAACAGAATCTACAATTTTGTGACTGCAATTAAAGAAGCTTCTCATCCAACACTTGTCCATATTCATCTCCAATCCCATCATATAACTTCCCAGCTCTACATAGCCCTCATCATTATCATGGCATGGGACTTGGAGATCGGAACACCTTGCTGGGTCGCAACCGGTGACGTCGAGATGCACAGACAGAGCGTCACGCCCCGTCGAGCTACCCCCAAGTACTTCCAAATCCCAGACAAGATCGACATGCCTGGAGCAATATACGACGACCTTATTGAAGATGTTCGAGAAGGCCTGGAGGAGATCTTCGAACACCCAGGCTCCCGTGCACCCTTCATACCGGGATATCAAGATCGTGCTGATGCGATCGCTCGTGCAAAGCTATTGCGCGAACACGGCCAGAAATGCCCAAATGTCATGATGGTACATCTCAGGCCTCCCTCTGGAGTCATTTCGCATCGAGAGTTGAATGTTTATGCGCGCAAGGTTGCTTACAATGGGGAGGGATTAAGGGTGGCGAAGAAGAAGGTTTATGTAATCTGTGAGCCTTTTACCAAGAGGAACATTGATCGCGTCGAGCCAGTTCAGTTTGAGTGATGACGGTAGTAAGTCGGAGACTTGGTGTGGCGTGGATGGGACGGGCATTTATTTTGGTTGAAGTTCGTTCGTAACATGGCATTCTTTGACAGATTGTACTGAGGGCTTGGTCTGTTGAGACTATAACATATCAGGTCATGGCGATACAGATAAGATTAAGGGCGGATCATTTTATTCACGGCTATGAATCTATCATCCGATGTTGTTGATACCGTGCTGAACCCTTGTGATTCCTGCCCACAGTAGACCACGATGTCACTCAGAAGATTGTTTCTGCGTCCAAGAAGAATTCCTATGTCTCGCCGTTGCCCCATCACTGTATGACGTCGAAAGTAGTCGTCCAAGAAGATGATTTACTGGCGAAAAAGCACCTCAGCCTCCGACAACAGAATTTCCTTGGCCTGCACAGCACCTGTGATACAAGTCACGTTGATAGACGCCTCAAATTGGGCGAAGTCGACATTTCCATAGGAATGGATCCAGTCATGAACACTCGAGAAGATTTGGGCGGCGTCAAAATTGTGTCCAATGCCTTCGAAGATCAAGGGTTGCTCATCAGGATCAACGGTGATTCGTTCGATGTCGATTTCATCCAGCGGATTCCGATCATAAATCAGCCAGACAGGATGTCCAGGCGTAAGAGCATCAATAACAAGGACATAGTCAGTGTCAAGGAAGACCTTGCGTATCTTCCCATTCGATTTCTTGTGCAACTTCCCGACAGGCAACACGAGAGAAGGAAGAGGTTGGCCGGAAACTGATGGTTTGAAGATAGGATGGACCTGAAGTGAAATTAGTGAAGGATGGGGATCCACGTTCTCAGACATGGTCTGAGATGAAGAGTCATGCCGAGGGAGCTCCTCCGTGAACAGTGCTCCAACATCTGGTACAACAGCGAAGGTATCCATATTACCATCAGTAATAAGATCGAATCGGCCCTGAAGATAAAAGGCCATGTTCAATTGGTGATCAGTTATGGCGAAGGGGTCTGAGAAGTCGACTGTAGCAAGCTGCTCAAGCCATTCCTTTGGTGAAAGACGCCGGGTGGTGCGGACCCTGGAAGCCCTGTTTAGGAACGGCTCCAAGCTGTTGTCGGAAGCAGTCACTTCCTTGAGTTTCTGCATGTAGACCTCTGGGTGAACTGAGATAATCCAATTAGCATGGTTCAGCGATGTATCGAGGAAGGTTCTTACCTTTGAAAGGGTCGTCACAAACAGCCGCCTTGATCTCGGCAAAGCGAGCTTCGGAAATCTCGTTGTTTTCCATTGTATCAGTTGCCTCTTGCGAATGAGCCTGGCCCAAACGCTCAGTGACGTACGCCAATGTTGCCTCCTTGGCCTTTACGAAACCGAGGAGACCGGTCGCCTTGACAGACTCCTGAAGCTGATTGAAGTTGAGATTTCCGTAGGACTCGAGCCAGTGGTCAATACTGGGGAGGATCTGAGCAGCGTCAAAGTTCTTCTCAACTCCCTTGAAGACCGGGTCACACGTCTCTGGGCCAAAGTAGCCTCGTCCGTCCCTCAAACCTCCCAGCCGATCCCAGATCAGCCAGACAGGATGGCCAGGCGCAATAGCATCAACGACGAGGATGTAGTCAGTATCGTGTGTATATGGGATACCACTTGAGGTCTCGTATTTGAAGCGCAACTGTCCAATGGGTAGCACCACAGAAGGAAGTGATGGTTTGGGGACTTCTCCATCTGCGAGAACTGGTCGCACTTTGCTTTTGCCGACAAATTCAAGCGTCAGTAGGCCTGGATGGGAGCTGTCGCGATCTACAACTGATGCGCGATCCTTGCTCATGGCTCCAGGCCATGGCGAGACAGTAAAGGCGTCTTTACCAGTGCACAGAACGAATTCTGGAACGTTATCCTGGATTAAGGCCAATCGGTGGCCGATAACAGAGGCAGGGTCTGCAAAGTCCAGTGTAGTAAGCTTCTCAAGCCATTCCTTCGGTGTCTGACGCGGAGATGTAATATCAAGGTCGTCGGCGCTGTCTATCATTTCTTCTTTCAACATCTTGATGCAATTGGCGGCGGGAGAAGTGTCATCATGAATCTTGTCGCCCTCCATGGTGTCGGCGGTCACTTGCGATCGGGCTTGGTGGAAGAACCTCGACAGCTTGGACAGCAGCGGTAGACGTGTTTCCCTGTGAGAGAATTATTAGTGTTCTCGATTATACTACCACGGCCTTTATGGATGTTCATACCGGGCGTATTGTGAGCACCCAAGCGAGCCCGACAAGTTGTTTGATGATTTTGGTCACCGGTCTGGACCGAATGTCAAGTCGCTTGGTTGATCCTCGTAGCGTTTGAGGTAGGGAAAGGATGAGTTGTCTGTGATAGAGGTCAAAGACTGATGTGGTAGAACGGAAGGAATCCTTCGATGGTGAGAAAAGGATGAAGAGGGGAAGAAAAGGAAAACAGAGAGGAAGAGAAGCATTTATTATCTGGTTTGGCGCTAGTGGACTGTTGCGAGTCACTGCCACTGGCTCCAATGTTGTGCTGCCAGTGTCAAAGTATTCTCTACCGCCTGGCAAGAGAAGTGGGTAAAGGGCACGCAGTGACACTGAGTTACTCCCTCCGATGGTTCCCTTATGCAGTGCGTACCGGTGTTCACTTGCGGTCGAAGCAACACACTGAGAAACAAAGTCAAAGTGCAGACAAATCCAAGGGACTTAGTTTCATGGGCCACACGTCGGGGTTTCCAAGACTTTAACTTTCCGTCGAAGGACGATGGTGTTCTGCTCATAAACCTGAACAAAGAATTTGCATACTGCAAGACTAGACAAGTGAACTTCTGGTGCCATTTAAACCGAGTGAATGGTGTTGTTATTAGCTACCAGCTCGTGGTCTAGGGTGCACCGCCCTACAGTCGTAGCCGAAGGCTCCTCCAACTGAGGTATCCGGGCTAATACGAAGCGGTGGAAGAGCTATCAGCATTTAACCGTTCCAAGAGACAGAATGTAGCTCAAAGCAAGATTTCATGGAACTTGATACTGGCCCATGTGAACGTGAAGGCAAGGCCTAGACACTGATGATGCAAATTCCCAAATCTAAGGGCCATGTGGCGCCGAAATTCTCGAACTATTCTTGAACGACACTACTGCCTCAGTATCCCCGAATACCTTTCCTTCGTTGAAACCATGTGTGGTATTACAGAGTTAGCGAAAGGCCAAGTTCAGAACGACACATCCAGGGTGAGATGCCTTTGATGTACGCTGTTGAACATGATCGTGTAGAGAATATAGAATCTAGCATGCCGATACTCACGGAAACAAAGATTCTTGATGGTGCACAATGCATGGAAATTAGGAATGCGTTGGCATGAGAAAGTGGCCATAACAAAATTTGCTGAGAGAGAAGTTCGCCGGGCCGCCGTTGAGTGATACGGAAAGCACACAATTGAGAAGGAGAGGGCTGAGATGTGAAAAGTGCGTGGGCACTGCATCAAGACGTTGTCTATCGTGACCTAAGTGGGGCCCCAAACGGGCAATTAGTTGAAGGAGACATTCAACTTGCTTTCTCAGGAGCTCTGAATGACCGACTGAAAGGCCTCGACAGTCACAGACGTCCAACGAAGATGTCCTGCTTCGGAGGGGATCAAGCTAAGGTCTACTTGGTGACAAAAGAGCCTCATATGAAGAGTCAAAATATGCTGAATGCTCAATCTGTCATTACGAACGTCCAAGGAGGTAGAAGTGGCTGATTGGTGGTTAACTAAATCTGCATTCAAGGCGTGTTCTTCTGAGTATCCGCCAAATGTGCGTACTGGAAAGCCAATGGAATCTGAATCAAAGGAGAACGCCCTTGAATCAATTTGTTCCTAAGCTATTGAATGCACTAAAAGGCTTTGCCCTTCGATTGTTCGTCCATCAGTGCCTGATCAACATTTATCTGGCCCTTCAACTCTCCGATGTCCTGGGAGAAAGATTGAACCACCTTAGAAACAGTCTATTTGTTCGCCAGAGCAGCGAGATCCTTTGGAGTTGCGTTCATGACCTTGACTTCTCCTACCAGCCCTGTCTTCTTGAGCGAGTCCAGGACTTCGGCCTCACTGACCTTCCCATATGCTTCGATCCAATCTTTAATGCTTGGGAAAATTTGAACAGCATCGAAGTTCTTTTCTGACCCCGTAAAGACCAAAGGAGTTCTCTTCGGGTCAGTGACACCCTTGAACTCATAGTCATATCGTTGGTATCGATCGTAGATTAGCCAAACTGCATGTGAAATCCCAGCAGCATCAACAACGAGCAGATAATCCGTATCGATCAAATTAGGAATGCCGCTCGTGTTGATGTATTTCTTTGCAGTTGTCCGATGGGCAACACCAGAGAAGGTAGGGGTTGGGATTGGCTGTGCTCTAGGCGAGGAGTGATATGAGACACAAGCTCAATGCTTAGAGACACCAGGGCTGATTGAGCGGTAGGCTTTTTGGTTGGCTTAGGGTGTAAGCTCAAAGCTCCAGGAAATGCTGAGACAGTAAAGGTAAATTCGCTGGCAGCGACTAGATCGAAGTCATCCACGTTATCTGAAGTCAAGGCATAACTCAGGTTGTTGATATCTTCAGGATCTGCGAAATTTGCTGCAGTAAGCTTCTGAAGCCATTCTGTTGGTGACTGGAGCGGGGTTTCGATATCTATATCCGATGCCCTTTTCAAGAAGGGAATTAGGCTGTTATCCTTGCTGGTTTCTTTGCCTAGCCTCTCATTATAGTTGCCCGGAGATCCTGCCGGCCATGTCAGTAAACAGTACGTGTGACCAAGTATCGAGAGGGGGCTTCGTACGATCTGAAGGCCGACCAACAACCTGTATAATCTCCTCAAAGCGTTGATCGGAAATCTCGTTGGCAGCCATTGACGTTGTGGGCCAGATGTGTTTTCGCAGTGAAACTTGTGGCTGAGAGATCAAATCAGCACAGAGAACTTCAAGCTTAGAAAGGAAATACGAACAAAACAATGTTCACAACGTCAAAGAAAGGAAAGTAATTTATCCAATCCGTTGCTGTAAGCGAAGTTGAAAGATAAAAGTCGCTAGCAGGTCGCTGAAGGCCACAGACTGTTGTGAGTACGAGGTCTGTTGTGTGTATGAGGGAAGAAGCGAGCTAGGTGCCCAAGTGGGCAGATCACATACAGAAGAGATGTGTGGGCCTCAGGCATACACATCTCAACACAAACCCCTCTGACTCATTGAGGAGATCAGACAGATCATGCGGCTCGTCATACCTAGCCTTGACGACGAGGAACCATGTAGAAGCACTTGGTAACACTATAAGTTACTGGAACCTTCTTGTCTGCAGAGTTCCGACTGGAGGTCTATGTTACCAGGGTTGAGGATCTTGATTGGGTTTACGAGCTCTTAGGTTTGCCTCAGTGAGATAAAAGTTCCGGCTTGCAGTTCATGGCGTTTGGAACGCCGATTGGAAGATCCGGGGTGTTGATTGAAGGTACCAGGACAAAGTGTCTGGGAGCTCATCAAGACAAGTGATTTCTTGAAGTCTGTCGCTCGATTATCGCAGTCTGATCATCAGACCATAATACTTCTAGTTTCTGTGAAGCATCAAGCGTACCTACTCTCTTCAACACCTTTTCGAAGACTGGATGGACATGCCGCTCCACATCAGAACAACGAATTCCTAATTTGAGTATCCGTGGCCAGAGCTTGAACTTGATGACCTGGAAACAAATGTGTCCAAGCGATGCCTAAAGAAAGTGACCGAGGTAACCCGTTTGCAAGTGTGGTGGAGGAAAACAGCTCCATTGGTGCGGAAGATGAATTCCAATGAAATCGCCTTGCCGCAAGGCTGCCTGCCACTGTTCCACACTAACTACCTCTTGTTCATGTTCAACTAACGGTGAATGCTTGTACATTTAGATCCCTTTTGATATCAAGACGATCCCAGAGCCTAATGATCTCAGCTCTTCTTGGCTAGAGGAGTTATACTAGCTGCTCTGTTCGGATGTGACTTTAGAATTGAAGCATCGCCGCAAAGCAGCTCATGGGATCCAAGGGTCTTGGGAGAGATGGTATTAGCCTGGCCACTTGCATGAAGGGCCTCATACGTGAACGTATAGTCTCTATAAGAGACAATATGTGCCGCAAGTGCGCCTGTCTTCTTCAGCCAATATCTGCTTGCCGAATAGGAACCTTTGAATGAGATGACACCTATCTCTAGTGTCCTCATCCGTCACCTATGTTTGCACCACAAAGCCCTTATGTAGCACTCGAATACAGACACCTGCCTAATAGAGAAGCCAGAGCTCCCGGAGCCTCGGAGCCTTTTCAAGCATAAAGACAAGCATGAGCAACGACTTCCAGCAAGGAATGACTTCCACCAATGGCCGCTTGATGCTGCCACACTCTGTTCTTGGCAACAGCCCCCTTGTTCATGGACATTCGATATGACTGGAGGAAATAATGGCTCTGATCTCTTGGATACCACTTGGATAGTACCCCCGCTTGTAACGCTGGGCATTACATCCATGCACTTACACTTGGCATCATGGCATCTGGGCACATTGACAAAGCACTTTGAGATACAAATGAAAAGTATAAAGGCCTGTGCTATACTTCATTCACATAATTCACTATCGGTAACAAAACACTAGCCTCAATAACTCTCATCATGCATTTCCCCAGCGTAATTGCTCTTCTTACAACCCTGCCGTCAGTTCTAGCCTGTAAGGGCTATACTGGGGGTCTTCCGAAGCATACGGGAACCAAAACTCTCGGTTCTCCCCAGTACATCAAGAAGGGCCAGACTTTTGACGCTGGCTAGGTCAAGTATGATCGTGGGGTGAAGTGCACAGGCCAGGCTGAAGGAGGTAAGTCGCAATAGCATTAGTAGCGCCTCGGCCATCGCTAACTACATCATTCAGGTGAGAAGGACACGGTTTTTGTCCTTGAAGATGGGGCGAAGCTTAGAAACGTAATTATTGGCGCCAATCAGCGTGAGGGCGTGTACTGCCTTGGATCCTGTACCCTGGAATTTGTGTGGTTTGAGGATGTCTGTGAGGATGCCATCTCAATCAAGGGCGGCGGCACAGCCAATATTATCGGCGGTGGTGCCTATAAAGCTGCCGATAAGATCATCCAGCATAACGGCTGTGGCCATGTGAACATCATCAACTTCTACGCCAATGATTACGGCAAAGTTTACAGGTCTTGCGGTAACTGCAAGGGTAACTGCCGACGGTCAGTGCATATGGAGGGTACTACTGCTGTTAACGGCGGGGAGTTGATGGGCATCAACACCAACCTGGGAGACAAGGTATGGATCAGGATCTACAAGTGACTACAAGACTAATGTTTCATAGGCCACCTACTCCAACAACTGCTACCCCAAAGTCCAATGTCAGGGCTACAATGGTTGTGATAAGGGCAACGGCGCTTGTGAGCCTACAAAGGCTGGCCTTTGCTAAGCGGATGAGCAGCCGCCTCCAAAGAGTGTCTTTTGTGGGTTTCTACCGAACCTTTGACATCGGAAATATTGACTAAAGATTACAAGAACCTCGCTAGCGGATGGAAAGGTGCTAGTGGATGATCTTCTGATATGGATTTATCATATAACATGAATCGATACTCCACGATTTAATCCCTCTTTTCCGTGTTCCTACAGAGTGATCTTGACTTTGACACGTCTTCAGCCATGTTGACCCCCTCTACTTGAGCACTACGACAGTATTTCGTGATAACTCAACAACATTCACAAGGAGCTGATAGAATAATAATACTCTTTTTTTATTTAATTTTCTGGGGTTTTTAGACAGGTAAAATACTTATACCAAGGCGAGGCAAGCATCTGGCCCTCATGCAGCCTAAGCCTTCCAATGAAATCGATCGCAAACAGTCCACACAAGCTACGCGCAAAGCAAAGATAGGCATCTCATACTTCATAGGACCCCATTCTCCTTTTGAGCATAATTCTCTTATGTCTGACGGAGATGGTAGTGGCAAGACTCAGATAGATCATCCAAATAGTCAAGAGACCTACGTCCAGTCAAAGTGTACCACACACTCTTCCATGTGTTCAACAATTGGCGTTTCCATTTAGGATGCTCTGGGTGCACTTGTTCCACTTTGATCCATCCAGTTAGGGGAGTGGTTCCCTGTCGGATGATTCGGAGCTTTGCCACAAACCTCGGCGTATGGTCTTCGTAAAGGGCTTCGCGGCCATTCTCTCCAAAGGGTCCCTTGACAAGGGGTTCGACTTCCTTCCATGAAAGAGGGGCAAAATATACGTCCCTGGTCTCTTCAAAGTACTGGAAGCTGGCCCAATAGCCCCCAATAGCCCCCGGACTGCGCTCGTATCCCCATTTACCCACGTATGGTATGGCTTCGTCGAGAATAGGATCATTCGGATGCATGGATGGTTTCTCTGAGCCGTTGAAGTGACTGTCATGGAATTGTCCTTCTTTTTGGGGTATTGGGTACAGACCGGTGTTGAATTGCCATTTGATACCAGTATGAGCAGCACCTGATACGTCAGTCTGAGGTCTGACGCGTGGAAGATCCTCTATCATCCAACTCTCAGCTACGCTGGGGAATATGACAGAGAACTCGTCGAGCTTTGGGAGCTTCTCAAGGTCTAATGCTTCGCCGACAGGGTCTTCTAATGGCCACATAGGATCTCTGTCAGTGGCACAGCTATTGGGGATTATCTTCGAAATCGAGAGTAGTTTTCGTGCGGGAAGAGTAGCTGGACCATTGGTGGTGATAAAATCTGGAAGATTCATGTCGAAGACCCGCAGCGTGTCAATGTCCAGGTTCATGCGAAATGCAACTTGCTGACCGACAACTCCCTCGACGTTCTGCTCAGCGATTGCCAGCTTATACATCATTCGTGATGACAACTTGAGTGCCAGCATGGAATCCTCCCATGTCGACTGCACTCTTGAATACCTTCGCCGTGGTATGGGTCGATTTAAAAGGGTTGGTGTGACTTGAGGGGAGCTCGCAAGCTCAACAATCCGGAATTGTAGTTCTCTTGGGAGTCTCATAATGAAAGAGCGGTCAGCTTCTGGAACTTTGCTATCTTTAACCCAAGGGGGCTCAGACCGGCCCACGGAATATCCCAACCACTGACCATCAGCTTGAGGAGGAATTGTACGGAGAAGATTCTTGTATCGGCGCTCCTCCATTTCGTCATATGTCTGACTGAAAAGAAATTCTTGTAGAATCAGAGCCCGATACAAATCATCGAGAGTGTATTCACCAAACGCTTTCTCATCATCCGAGTTTGGCGAGGGAAACTTGAGGGGGAAGCGGCGGGCATATCGACCAGTTGACTTGTAGGATCCATCCGCACGCCAATAGACTGGAGCAAAGAGCATGATTTGCACAGCATGAGCAAGTATAAATAACTCTTCGCAAAATTCGTCGTCAAAATCGGATACAGTTCCAGGACTGATCGGGACATACGTCGGGATCAGCTTCGGTTCGGTAAGAAGTGTAGCCAAGGTCGAGAGCCATTCGCGCACGGCAGCGTTCTCACGAAAGAACCTAAGCAGATAATTCGGCTTGTCGTTACAACTGCTTGTACCCCAGTATGTTTGTGACTGCTGAATGACATCACCCAGAACTTGACTCTGAATATGGTCAATGAGATCTTGGTTCTGAGTATTAGGATGCAAGGCGTATGGGGTATTAGAATACGCGTCGATACTATCCCTGTAGCTCGGGCCATATCCGTTTAAGACATAATTGGCTGGTCCAACGATATCTGGTACAACAACTTTCACATACGAGAGGAAGTCTGCCTCGCTTGCGAAAGACAAATATTTGGCAGCACACGTCACAGATATTCTTTTCTTGGACTTTTCGGTTCGAGTTTCCAACACCCGCAGGCCTGCTGGTACGCGTCCTGTCCCAGTCCATGGTATCTTGTTGCTTGGAGGGTGCACGATAGAGTAGTCGGCATTGCGATGCCACTTCGCAAGGTCCCGGTTCTGGCGGGCAATGCTGCCATATTCCGCTATCTCTGTATCCATCCTGTCGATGCTCCGCGTCAAGAATGTGGATAGGATGTGCTGGGCGAGCAGCTTCCGAGTAAGGGCACTGAACGCTTAACGGTTAGCTTGGGACCACCAGTGCCGACTTCGTTACGGGGTCGTACCTAATGCGAGTGACAAGAGCCCAGGATATTGAGATGTTTTTCAAGGTAGATATAGATGGAAAGTGCCTTTAAGAGCGTGAGAGATACGATATGACTCGGTGGTTGAGTCGGGTTATGGTAAGACGGGGAACTGGTTGACTGAGTAGGATCAAGTGGTTCGGGAGGCGAGACGACTTTGGGGTTCTGTCGGAGTGTTGATTAACTGCGGTATGGGTCACCGAGAGGGTGGAAGACCACAGATGGTATGCGATGTGCGCGTGGTCGGAGAGGCGAGTGGTAGAAGATGAGGTTGAGGATGAGGAGGGAGAGGTTAGGTGTGGAGAAAAGACCGGGACAGCTGAGGAATCTCGGTGAATGAAAAGCACAGAGGGTTGCTTAGGGCCGTGCGCTACGATTGTTTATTATAAGCAATGGAACAGTGGCTACTGCTCTTCCAACCGACGCCCCGGCCCCTCGACTCTCAGTGTCAGAGACTCAGAGCCCTAATGACGCTGAGACCAGGTAGCATCGGATTTACGACCACTACGGCCTCTCATTCCCCGTGGAAATCTTCTGGCACATCTATTAGTCTCTGCCAGTGCTTATCGCGGGCGTGAAAGTGGCTCACATGCCGCAATCTGTCTCCCAGGATTGCCATAGCCTCTACCCAGTCGGAGGGTCCCAAGCGCGTTTGTCGACGAGCATCAAGCGGCACTGGAAGACAGTCCCATCGACTACAGTTTCTCTGGGACTGACCCGGATGATGCCCAATCGTCGTCACCAACATGGTCCAAGGCGGAAGAGGCCGACGGAGAGATTTGCTACGTATGAAACGACCTCACAAACTTATTATAAGTTGGTACTAGGGGCGGTGATGTTCTGGTCGTATAGTCAGTACATGACATCGTACAACAGGCTTAGGAACAAACGCAGAGAGAGTACTTGCTGGCCTGCACAAGTTTCCTACATCTTCACCTTGGCAGCACAGGTAGTCAGAAGTAATATCAATTCTGTAATTGGCGTGCAAAGAACCGACTTTTGTATGTTTCTGAGCTACATCCAACTTCATATGAGTTGAAATGGTCTTTGACATACTTGAACATCACCTGTTTTCGTCATGATTATGTGTTGAGTTACAAAGCTCGACTAAAAGAGGAAGAACACCAATCGCTTTTTCCTTTTCATGTTCATACATACAATAAACTATGCACTGTCCAGTCCTTCAACTGAATATGATCTGGACATATCAACTATCAAACCCCAAAGCTACTTGTGAATGGCGTGACAGCCAGATTCCCACTCAACTATCTCTTTAGACAGCCATCTCATTCGAAACGGAATGTAGGGAATGAAAGACCTTGTTTCCGCAACCCGTGCCTAAACTTCCGGCACATTATCTATCTCTGACAGAGGGTGTAAGGGCCACGCGAACCCGAGTTCTGAATCTCTTCCAACGTATAGCGCACAGCGTTCCATGTCTTCAATAGTTGGTGTCTCCAGGCTGGATCTGATTCATCTACAGCTCGTACCTTGATCCACCCTTTAGGAGCGTCCGTACCCTGTCGGACAACCCAGACCTTGGATACAAACTGCGGGGTATGGTTGTGAAAAAGGGCTCTAGTCCCATTCTCTCCATAGTTACCTATAACTAGGGGCTCAACCTCGGTCCACGAGAGGGGCGCAAAGTAGGCTTCCTTACTTTCTTGAAAGTATTTGAATCGAGCCCAGAGCCCGCCAACTATGCCGTGGCTTCGCTCATACCCATACTTTCCGATATACGGGATGCTCCCAGGCCGGTCGGAAGGGTCAGTACCATCGAGGTGGCTGTCGTCACAAAAGTTGGGCGGAAACACCCATCAAGCATCCCTCTGGTACTTCGTTGTGTAGTTCGCCAAGTCTGTGGTAGCGGTAAAAGTTGAACTGCCACTTGGTGCCAATATGGGCTGGAGTTTCGTTGTTGTCTTGAGGTCTAATTCGCGGAAGTCCATGCATCGTCCAGCTCTGCTTTGCGGCTGGAACTATCAAAGAATACTCCTCCAGCTTCGGGAGTTTGTCGAGCATCAAACCTGGAGAGCAGGAGACGCTTGAGTTACAGAAGCTCTCAAGGGTTCCCTGAGGATCGAAGTAATGAAAATTGGCCTCGAATAACTGCAGTCTGCGCACAGGGAGCGGTGCACAAACTCCATTCTTATCCTTAAAGAAGGGAAGTTCCTGTCCAATGTGGAATATTCGCAGTATGTCGGCTTTTAAGTTGATGTGGAAAAGAACTGGTGTGCTTGGGCAAGAGCTATACCGGTAGCGAATAGCTTCAACTGAATTCGTAGTCTTTACCAAGTGATACATACCCCGAGACGTCAATTTGAGAGCTAGAAGTGAGTCTTCGGATGTACAGTGGATGTTTCTGAACACTCGCCACTTTCTCACCTCCCATTCGACTGTCGGTGTGACCTTGGGTGAAGTTACAAGTTCGAAGATAATGAGTTGTATTTCTCGGGGGAGCTTCTGAAATGGAAAGGATTTTTGCGCTGAATGGTTGGTAGATTCATACCAGGGATGATGGCAACGGACTGTCGTGTACCCTAACCACACCTCAGAGGTTTGGGTGACATCAGGGTCTTCGCCTTCTCCAGACCGCTGTTGGATAAAGAAAAACATGAGAACAACTGCTCGGTACAGATCGTCGAGACTATACTTCCCACAGACCGTCGCATCATCCGGACCTGGCTCGGGGTATTCCAAGCGGGAACCGACGAGGATAGGAGTCCGTGCGCTTGTATCTTGCACCCTGATGCCATTATATGGGGGCAAATAGAAGAATTTGCAAAGCATAAGCAAGGATAAATACTTCCTTCCGATCTTCATAGAAGCCTGCTCGAATGGATGGAAGCAGCTTCGGTTCGGTGATGAGAGTAGCAAAAGTATCGAACCAATCGCGCCACTTTCGGTCAAGCCGGTAAAAAGTCAAAAAGTCTCCTGCGCATAGTGCACTTTTGCTATAGGATGCTTTACCATAGAATTCCAACTTGTCAAGCTTTCAAAGATGCTCGTTCAGTTCTTTGTTGCTAACATTTGCCCCACAAGCAAAAGAACTGTCATCGTACTCTCGAATCTTTTCCGTAAAGTTGTCTGATACAAACACATCGATGGCAGGTCCCACGATACCTGGTAGGACACTATTGGCATAAGAGATGAAGTCAGCCTCGCTGGCAAACGACAGGTAGTTGGCGGCGAGTTTGGCGGAGATTTTGTACCGCGAAAATGATAGGCCATCAAAACTATGAATTACACGAAACTCTTTTGGCAGACACCCATTGTGATTCGGATCAAAGGATGCAATGTCGAAATGGGTTTCAGGATGCACGATAGGATAGTCGGCAGTGCTATGAGTTTCAGCGAGCCACTGATCCTGGGGACCGAGGCTGTCGGATCCGATTTCTTGCGAGGCCATTATCTCGATATTGGCGTGGTACAGGTATGGTTGTCGATATCTGTGGTGGATATGCTGATGCTAGAGCATCCCAAGAGATTAATCGTTAGCTTTGATCTCTCCACGTCCAACAGTCCTCGTGAAGTCTCGTACCTGTTGTTGATAAGACTCGGCGATGCTCAGGCGTTTTCGAGATCCTGATTTGCCTGAGCTCTGGGCCTTGGAAATACGAGATGGCTCAGTGGTTGAATCAAATGTTGATCCAAGCTGCTCAGAAGCTGCGAAGCGCGTTGCCGGTAGGGTAAAATGAGGTATAGAATGCGGACTGTGGGTGGTGGAGATGGCAGGAAAACGTGGGTGGTTGTAAGGTGATCGGGTTGAGAGGGAAGGGGAGGAAGAAGAGAGATGGTACGGGGTTGGAGAGAGGCAACAGGGAGTCAAGACAGTGGATATCTCAGCTACATGCAGCAAATGCTTGATCATGGTGGGGTCAGATCCAGCTGGCAGTAGCCCCTTACGCACAATGTCAGTACCTCAGGGCTCAGGTCATCTAGTAGTCTTTCGCTTCAGGTGGCAGCTGATGTGTACCTACGAGTCAGACCTTAATGAGAGAGTAACTTCAGTAAGTGGAACACCACTGCCTCTTCAAGGGCTGCTCCCTTTATGTAACATCTTTTGGTTCGTCACGCAGGAAACATCTCTATTCAACAGTGTTTCCCGAGTTCTGTTACACTTGTCCGGGCCGCTGAATATGAGCTACTCCACACACAAATAATATCCAGGACTGAAAAGACACCTCAGTGCTTTTCCGTTCACTGCAACAACAGCGGCTGAACCCTAGACAACCCTGTAGCTAGCATTATGAATAAGTTTTCAAGCCACTGCGAGCTCGTAGAGTTGTTCAGGCCAGCCCTAGTGGCAGACGGGGGTTACAATTAGAGTCGGCAGGCCCCTTGTCAACTGCGAGGTTTGCTCGGTCTCTGATCTCCATTCGCAAGAGCCAATTAACTTGGTAGCACCAAATAAATCTTCACCCCGGCGTCGCATCTTTCAATGGCAGGATTAAATACACTCTTGTCCAGCTACATTCTTTTCTTTTGTTCTCTAGTCATTTGCGCTTTCTCATAGATTCAGCACCGTGCTTTGTAACAGTATCTCTCACATTAATGAGTGAACCTTTTGATAAAGATTGACTAAACTGAATGGATGCCCCTAGCTATATAAGATAGAATGGTTGTTTCAGGGGTAGAAGATTCTGACCTTCCAGAAGGTCAGGGCGATATTGACTTTATGAATCAATCAAAAGGTTATAAAATACATTTCTGGTTGACTAGACTGGGATGGCTTTTAGTATTGATGATTCAACATTACATTATGATACCTTTTGACAGAAAAATGATTGTCAATGTCTAAAATAGTGGCCAAGTATCTGTAAAGCTACCTCTGAAAACATCATTGGTTGTGTCTCCCTGGTGTATAGCTTGAAGGAGGACCAGGAGACCAACTCAGAGAAGACATATAAGGTAAAATAGGTACATTTCTGCCAACTATATACTGAGGGAGCTCGTTTAAGCCGTAGCCATTTCCGTCCTATTTTGTAGGAAGCTCCATAAGAGGTACTTATGAAATGGAGATGGACTGGTGAGAACTCATATGGTGCGGGCTCACGGGTTCAGATACGTAGCCCGAATCTTCCGTCGATGTAGGCCGATTGCACCCAGGTGAGAGGATGTACCAAGTTCCCCATTGACCTGATACTGATTCTGCCTCACTGACAATTGACGTCTCTCTTCACGACGGCGGCTGGCTTTCTTGTCGGTACAATATTGGTCATCGTAGAAGCTTACGGGTGAAATCTTGTATCGGGAAAAGAGGTATCGTGGTGTCATTCATCACATGTATTCGCAACCTAGAACTTAGACTTATAAACGGCAGTCACTCCCATACTTACCGATCGAGAACCTTACAAGCAGCAGAATAGTTAGCCCTATATCGCCGCCGATTACAATTCCAACAATGGTACCAGTAGATAGCTTCGAATCAGTGTTGTGTGCCTCTGTTGGCTTTGGCGACGCTGTTGATGTACCTGTCGTGGATGGGATCGATCGTGTTGGAGGACGCTCTGCTATTCCTGGCCTACGTCCCAGCAACACTTGGAGCACCTTGTTTCCCTCATCGAATCCATCCCTGGGGGCCACCATTTTCGCATCGCCTTACTTTCTTCCGCCAGTGACGTTGTACAAGTCGACTAGCTCGACGTCATGGATGACGTTGGGGCTATAGACAGCCCAGTACATCTCGCTATAGCCAGCTTCTTTGTTCGTCGTAGTGCACATACGCTAGATCGCAAGCGTTTGTGTCGGTGTAGGTGGCCTCCGATGACAAAGAGTTGCGACATGTGTTTGACCATGTTGCATAGTCCGCTGTGGTGATCGTACTCTGGTGAGAGGGTAGCGTTTCCGGAAGGGTCAGGGTATGCCTCAACCCAAATGAACGACTGGAGGGTCAGGCTGTAGATGTCGTCGAATGAGGTTGTGTTGACAACGGGGATTGCACACCCAGTCCTCCCCAGAAGTATCCTTGACGACATGAGTATGTGATTCTGGTGATGAAGCCCATAAAGAGGCTGACTTACATGTTAACGCTAGTCTAGGCACACGCCACATCGACACAGAACTGACGTCTGTTCTATGGTATCTCTCGAGTCGTCTTCTGATTCGACCAAGAGTTTCCCTGGCATCAATGACAAAAACTTGATTAAAGGGCTGCGGGGCTTCCATGTCGTTGCCATAAGGGTCAGCAATACCCTCAGGGTACACAAGGAGGCCAGGAGAGTCACCGGCAGGTATCCAGACCATACCACCTTCAGCTCTGGGCTATGCGGTGAGGCTAGCCGCCTGCGTGAACTTTCCCGAGTCGTACGAGTACGTGTAGAAGTTGGAGCTCAAGGTTCGGTCACCAGTCCATCCGCTCACCGAGGCATTACTTATCCATCCTCCGAGGTAGTGGCCCATGCCAGTCTCTGAGACACCAACACCAGCGCCATACGAAGCAATCTTCGGTGGAGGGTCTATGTCGGGGGTGTTCCGAAGTCATCCCATTTATCGTAGATGATGTCGTAGCTCAGAAGGCTATAGGGCTCTTGTGAGAAGCCGTTGTTCCATTCGTCGCCGTAGAGGCAGAATCGCTTATTGACGCTGTCGCCCTAGAGGACGCCGCCGTGTACGCTCGGGATACTGTTGCATTGGCGTTAGCCAAAATGGCGAACGGGAAGCCTAGGGTTCATCTTACCTGTCGTTCTTGCTTGGGCTGATATTCAGGTCTGGCTAAAGATTGCCGCCTCGTTTGACGAGGTTATTAAGGTCTATTGTATTAAAATAACTTTATTATAACTAATCTTTCGCTACCTTATAACTTAATATTCCCTGACCTTAACTAGTTTAACCTTTTCTTTAATAATATAGCTATATATTTTCCTTTAAACCTTTATTTTTTTATTTTATTTTATTCTTTACTAAGTAATTAAGCTTTATAACTAACTATATAGCTACTATATATATATTTTCTTTAAAACCTTTATTAATTTAACTTTTTCGTTATAAATACCTTTTTTTATTAAGTTACTAAGTAACTTATATTTATAGCCTTAAAGCTATAGCTATAAAGTATAAAGTAATATTAATTAAGCTTAATTTTTTATTAACTTTATAATAAAATAGTTTTACTTTAAATACTTTTTACTTACTAGCTTTAAAAGCTTAATTTTCTTTTAATAAATAACTTTTTATATAGTTAAAAAAAAAAAATAATTAATATAATTAAAAGTATTAATATTAAATAAAATAAGCTTAATAGTAATAAAGCTATTAAGGTTATTAAAATTAAATAAAAGTTTTAATACTTTATATTAAAAAAATTAAAATCTTTATATTAATACTTAATGTTTTTTTTTTAAGTTTATAAGTTAGCCTTAAAAAGTATATTTAAGTATTTTTAAAGTTTAGTATAATTTAAATATTAATTACCTTTTAAAAAGTAAAGCTTTATTAAGTTAATATTATTAAGTTAGTAGCCTTATTTATAGCTTAAACCTTACTATAAATAAGCTAGCTTATAAGCCTTGCTTTTTAGCTAGCTTAAATTTTCTTTTTATAACTTACTTTAAAAAACTATTATTATATTAACCTTTATAAGTATAGTAGTTTAATTATTTAATATACTTTAATAGTATATTATTTAGCTTAAATTCTAATTATAATTACTAATAATATTATAGCTATACTATTATAATATTTATTATTAAAAAAAGCTTATAAAGACTTTATTTTAGGTATTTTTATTAAATAAAAAAAGGCTTTAATATTATTAATAACTTTTTAATTAATTAAGTCTTTAGTAAAAAAGAGTATAATAAGCTATATAATAAAGCTATAAAAATTATAAATAACTAAAATTATATAAATAATATTACTAATATTTAGTAAGTATTTTTTAGTTATAAGATCCTTAGGCTTATATAGCCTCACTATAAGCTAGTTAATAAAGACCTTTTATATTTAAAATTAAAATACTTAATAAGCTTAAAAGAAATTACTTAAAAAAATAAATTTAAAGCTTAAAAAAGGGAATTTATTATAACTATTTATAATAGCTTATATAATAAGTAGTTTATAGCTATTTAGTTATAAGCTAAAATAGTATTATAAATTATTAGCTTATAGTTATAGTAAAGATTAAGCTAGTTCTAACTTTAAAGTATAAAAATATATAAAAAAAAAAATAGTATACTATAAAATTAATAAAAAAAGATAATTATAAGGTTTAAAGGAAAAATATATTAAGTTTTATATAAGTTTAAAAGCTTAAAGTTAAAAACCTAAAGTTATAATATTAGTATAATTAGTAAAAAAGGCTAATTAATTATATAACTAAATATATAACTATTATACTTAAAATATTAATATAATATTAATATTATTTTTTTTAAGTTTATAAGTTAGCCTTAAAAGGTATATTTAAGTATTTTTAAAGTTTAGTATAATTTAAATATTAATTACCTTTTAGAAGGTAAAGTTTTATTAAGTTAATATTATTAAGTTAATAGCCTTATTTATAGCCTAAACCTTACTATAAATAGGCTAGCTTAGAAGCCTTACTTACTCTTTAGCTAGCCTAAATCTTTTTTATAACTTACTTTAAAAGGCTACTTTAATATTAACCCCTATATTATACTATACTTTAATTATTTAATATATAATAAGTTATTTAACCTAACTTCCCTTTTAATTATAACTACTAATAATATTATAGCAATATTATTATAATACCTATTTAAAGAAGCTAGTAGCTAGCCTACCTTAGCTTAATATATTAAATAAAGAATTATAATATAATTAATATAATTAAAAGAGCTTTTATAAAAAGAAAAAAAGTAAAATTAATAGCCTTTATAAGCAGGCCTTAAAGATTAAAAAAGCTTAAAATAAGATAAATAATACTAATAGTATTAAGTTAATAGCTTTTAGTTATAAAATCTTTTTACTTATATATTTCCTTTATAAATAATATTATTTTATTAAAAAGACTTTTCTTTTTAATAAAATAAAAAAACTTAATAAGTTAAAAAGAAAGCTACTTAAAAAAAATATATTTAAGCTATAAAGACTTAGTATTTATTACTATTATTTATAATAACTTATATAATAAGTAGTTTAAGGCTATTAAGGACTAGGTAAAGAGGATAATAAAGAAAGTTAACTTGCTAAAAAAGTAATAAGCTATTTATAGTATTAAACTATAAGAGTGTAAAGATAAGAGGGATAGTATATTATAAAATCTATAATAAAAAAGAAGTAATTACAGGGTTTAGGGGAATATATATTAAGTTTTATATAGGTTTAAGAGCCTAAAGTTAATGACTATTAGTATAATTAGTAAAAAAGGCTAATTAACTATATAATAAGGTATATAATTGTTATACTTAAAATATTAGTATACTATTAGTATAAATAGGAAATAATATTAATATAAATAAAAAGTTAATACTTAATATAATAATAATAAAATATTTTTTTAATTATAAATATTTTAATTATATTAATAAAAAGGTATTATAATATATAAAATAATTAACTTTTATTTATACTAATAATATATTAATATTTTAAGTATAATAGTTATATACCTTATTATATAGTTAATTAGCCTTTTTACTAATTATACTAATATTATAACTTTAGGTCTTTAACTTTAAGCTTTTAAACCTATATAAAACTTAATATATTTTTTTTTAAAAACTTTATAATTATTATTAAAGCATAGCTATAAGAATTAGTAATATAGTTTTTTAAAGTAAGTTATAAAAGAAGATTTAAGCTAGCTAAAAAGTAAATAAAGCTTTTAAGCTAGCCTATTTATAATAAATTTTAAGCTATAAATAAAATTATTAATTTAATAATATTAACTAAATAAAGCTTTACCTTTTAAAAAGTAATTAATATTTAAATTATATTAAACTTTAAAAATATTTAAATATACCTTTTAAGGCTAATTTATAAACTTAAAAAATAATATAAAATCATTAAGTTATAAATAACTTTTCCTAGTTTAAACTACTACTTCTTTACTAATATTACTTTATCTATTCTTAAATATAAGATTAGTTAGTTATATACTTTAGTATATATATTTAATTGATAAAGGTTAATTTAACTTTTACTAACTAACTTATATAAAAGTTAACTTAATTCCTTTACAGAACCTTGCTATTACCTTGCATTTATCTTAGAACTTTATTTATAGATATGCTTTTATCCTGTATAAGCAGGAGGAAGCTGACTACACATTTGGCCTTGATAATTATATTTACCAGCCACTTTCCTGTCTTAGTACTGGTTCGATTGTATTAATAAGATTGTGGTTAGTTATACAATAGCCCTGGTCAGTCTGCAGGCTTCTGTATATAACAGGCATTATATTAGTAGCTATAATTAATATTAGTAACTATAACTAATAGTTAGGTCGGGGAATGTACTTATGTAATAGATGTACTAGCTATAGTATTATCTTAGTCTTATAAGTAAAATAAAAAAAGGGACCTAATATAGCTACTAAGGAGTAGTATTTATATTACTTAATTAAAGTAGTAATTATATTATTAAAGTAAATAAACCTTTACTAATATTAAGTTTTAAAATACTAGCTTACTATAAAGGCCTTACTATTTAAGCCTTTATATTAAAACTAAAAGCTTAATAGCCTTATAAGGCTAATAAAAAAGAACTTTTATTAATAATTTTCTTCTATAAATATTTTTTTTAAAGTTTATAAATTAGCCTTAAAAGGTATATTTAAGTATTTTTAAAGTTTAATATAATTTAAATATTAATTACTTTTTAAAAAGTAAAGCTTTATTAAGTTAATATTATTAAGTTAATAGCTTTATTTATAGTTTAAACTTTATTATAAATAAACTAGCTTAAAAGCTTTACTTTTTAGCTAGCTTAAATCTTTTTTTTTATAATTAACTTTAAAAAATACTATACTTTAATTATTTAATATACTTTAATAATAAGTTATTTAACTTACCTTTTAATTATAATTATTAATAATATTATAAATATATTATTATAATACTTTAAAAAAGCTAGTAACTAGCCTCCTTAGCTTAATATATTAAATAAAAAACTAAAATATAATTAGTATAATTAAAAAGGCTTTTATAAAAAAAAGTAAAGTTAATAACTTTTATAAGTAAGCCTTTAAAATTAAAAAAGCTTAAAATAAAATAAATAATACTAATAGTATTAAATTCCTTAGTTTAAATTACTACTTCTTTACTAATATTACTTTATCTATTCTTAAACACAAGGTCAGTTAGTTACGTGCTTCGGTACGTACATTTAATTAATAGAGGTTAATTTGACTTTTACTAACTAACTTATATAAATAAAGTTAACCTAATTCCTTTAATTCTAACTTTAATAAAATCTTTAGTCTAACCCTGCTATTACCCTGTATTTATCTTTTATCCTATATAAGCAGGAGGAAGCAAACTATACATTTAGCCTTAATAATTACATTTACTAGCTACTCTTTATATAGGCCTAAACCTATTAATACTATAATAAAAGCTGCCCTATTTATATTAAGAGGCAAGCCTTTTTTTATAGCTTTTTAGGTTCTTTAGTCTATATAGCTCCCTAGCTAGCTAGACTGGATTTATTAAATAGCTAAGGTAAGCCTAATTTATATAATTAATTAAGTTAATTAGAGTATAATTAAAAATAGTTAGCTTAACTAGGCTAGATAGGCTTTTTAATAAAAAGTTCTTTATAATAGCTATAGTTATTATATAAAGCTTATAGTATTTATTACTATTAGCCTGTTTTAGTACTAGTTTAATTATATTAATAAGATTATAGTTAATTATATAATAGCTTTAATTAGTCTATAGGCTCCTGTATATAGGTATTATATTAGTAGCTATAATTAATATTAGTAACTATAACTAATAGTTAGGTTAGGGAACGTATTTAGGTGTAATAGATATACTAGCTATAGGTATAAAGGTTAATTAAAAAGTTATCTTATAGGTAGAATAAAAAAAGGGACCTGATATAGCTATTAAGGGGTAAGCAGTATTTATATAGCTTAATTAAGGCAGTGATTATACTACTAAGGAAAATAAACCTTTATTAATATTAAGTTTTAAGATACTGGCCTGCTATAAAGGCCTTATTATTTAAGCCTTTATATAAAAGCTAAAGCTTAATAGCCTTATAAGGCTAATAGGAAAAAAAGAATAGTATTAAATTAATAGTTTTTAATTACAATTTTTTTTATTTATATATTTTTTTATAAATAATATTATTATATTAAAAAACTTTTTTAATAAAATAAAAAAAACTTAATAAGCTAAAAAATAAATAATATAAAAAATATATTTAAACTATAAAAGTTAGTATTTTTTTTTTTTTAAGTTTATAAGTTAGCCTTAAAAGGTATATTTAAGTATCTTTAAAGTTTAATATAATTTAAATATTAATTACTTTTTAAAAGGTAAAGCTTTATTTAGTTAATATTATTAAGTTAATAGCTTTATTTATAGCCTAAACTTTATTATAAATAAGCTAGCTTAAAAGCCTTACTTTTTAGTTTAAACTACTACTTTTTTACTAATATTACTTTATCTATTTTTAAATATAGAATTAGTTAGTTATATACTTTAGTATATATATTTAATTAATAAAAGTTAATTTAACTTTTACTAACTAACTTATATAAAAGTTAACTTAATTTCTTTAAACCTTACTATTACCTTATATTTATCCTAAAACTCTATTTATAGATATACTATTTTTATTAATTTAAAAGCAATACCCTTACTATATTAATAACTCTTTTAAATATATTAAAAAGCTACTTTTTATATATAATTAAGCCTATTAAGGCAGCCAGAAAGGCAGCTTAGTATAGCTAAAGGCAGTTACCTTTTTCTAAGTCCTTTTTAGTTTCTTTAGATCTAATAGCTTTTTATTAACTTAAATTAAATTAATTATATAGATAAGGCCTTACTAGCCTATATAATAAATTAACTTAATTAAAATATAATTAAAAATAGCTATTTTAATAAGGTTAAATAAGTACTTTAATAAAAAATTATTCTTAATAGTAGCTATTATTATATAGATTTTTTTATATTTTTTACTATTAATTACTTTCTAAGCTAGCTTAATACCTAGATTAAGGTTATACCTAGTTATATAGTAGCTTTAATTATATAGTTATAGGCTTTTTTATATAGTAAGTATTTTATTAGTAGCTAGAATTAATATTAGTAACTATAACTAATAGTTAGGTTAGGGAATATACTTAAGTATAATAAATATACTAGCTATATCTTTTAGGTAAAATAAAAAAAAGACTTAATATAGCTATAAGGAGCAGTATTTATATTACTTAATTAAAGTAATAATTATATTACTAAAGTAAATAAATCTTTATTAATAGTAAGTTTTAAAATACTAGCTTACTATAAAGGCCTTACTATTTAAGCTATTATATAGAAGTTAAAAGCTTAATAGCCTTATAAGGCTAATAAAAAAAAAAAAAAAAAACCTTACTTACTTTTTAACTAACTTAAATTTTCTTTTTATAACTTACTTTAAAAGACTATAATACTAATTTCTATAATATACTATACTTTAATTATTTAATATACTTTAATAGTAAGTTATTTAACTTAACTTCCTTTTTAATTATAGCTATTAATAATCTGATAGCTATATTATTATAATACTTTTTATTAAAAAAAGCTTATAAAGGCCTAGTTTTAGTTATTTTTATTTAATAAAAAAAGGCCTTAATATAATTAAAAATAAAATAATTAACTAAGCTTTTTAAAAGAATAACTATAATAAGCTATATAACAAGATATTAAAAATTATAAATAATTACTTTTATGAATATAATATTACTAATATTTAGTAAATATCTTTTAATTATAAGATTTTTAAGCTTATATAGCCTTAATATAAGCTAGTTAATAAAGGCTTTTTTAAATATAAAATTAAGGTATTTAATAAGATTAAAAAAAGTTATTTAAAAAGATAAATTTTAAGCTTAAAAAAATAAAATTTATTATAGCTATTTATAGTAGCTTATATAATAAATAGTTTAAAGCTATTAAGTAGTAAGCTAAAAGAGTATTATTAAAGCTTAATTTACTATAGTAGTAAAAACTAAGCTATTTATAGTATTAAACTATAAAAGTATAAAATTAAAAGAAATAATATACTATAAAATTTATAATAAAAAAAGGTAATTATAAAGTTTTATAAAAAAGAATATATTAAGTTTTATATAGGTTTAAAAGCTTAAAGTTAAAGACTTAAAGTTATAATATTAATATAATTAATAAAAAAGGCAATTAATTATATAATAAGGTATATAACTATTATACTTAAAATATTAATATATTATTAATATAAATAAAAAATTAATATAAATAAAAAATTAGTATTTATTAATACTATTTATAATAATTTATATTTTTTATTTTTTAAGTTTATAAGTTAGCCTTAAAAAGTATATTTAAGTATTTTTAAAGTTTAGTATAATTTAAATATTAATTACTTTTTAAAAAGTAAAGCTTTATTAAGTTAATATTATTAAGTTAGTGGCCTTATTTATAGCTTAAACTTTACTATAAATAAGCTAGCTTAAAAGTCTTACTTACTTTTAAACTAGCCTAAATCTTTCTCTTATAACTTACTTTAAAAAATATACTTTAATTATTTAATATACTTTAATAGTAAGTTATTTAACTTAATTTCTTTTTTAATTATAACTACTAATAATATTATAAATATATTATTATAATACTTACTATTTGAAAAAGCCTATAGCTAGCCTATATTAGCCTAGTATATTAAATAAAGGGCTATAATATAATTAATATAATTAAATAAGCTTTTATAAAAAGCTAAAGGGTAAAATTAATAATTTTTATAAAAAGGCTTTAAAGATTAAAAAGCCTAAAAAAGATAAATAATACTAATAATATTAAGCTAATAGCTTTTAATTATATGATCTTTTTACTTATATATTTCCTTATTAAGTCTCTTTTTATTAAAAAGGCCTTTTTTCTTAATAAAATAAAGGAACTTAATAAATTAAAAAAGAAGTTACTTAAAAATATATATTCAAGCTATAAAAACTTAGTATTTATTATTACTATTTATAATAACTTATATAATAAGTAGTTTAAGGTTATTAAAAACTAAGTAAAAAAAGTAATAAAAAGGTTAATTTACTAAAGAAGTAAAAACTAGGCTATTTATAGTATTAAACTATAAAAGTATAAAGATAAAGAAAATAGTATACTATAAAATTAATAAAAAAGGGGTAATTATAAGGTTTTATAAAGGGAAAATATATTAACTTCACCGTCGCCACCCAGTAACTTGTCTCTCCGGCGCCTCACGGCGCTGGTGGCCAACCCCGGCACACGATAGTTACCTGGTTGATTCTGCCAGTAGTCATATGCTTGTCTCAAAGATTAAGCCATGCATGTCTAAGTATAAGCAATTATACCGCGAAACTGCGAATGGCTCATTATATAAGTTATCGTTTATTTGATAGTACCTTACTACTTGGATAACCGTGGTAATTCTAGAGCTAATACATGCTAAAAATCCCGACTTCGGAAGGGATGTATTTATTAGATTAAAAACCAATGCCCTTCGGGGCTCACTGGTGATTCATGATAACTCCTCGAATCGCATGGCCTTGTGCCGGCGATGGTTCATTCAAATTTCTTCCCTATCAACTTTCGATGTTTGGGTATTGGCCAAACATGGTTGCAACGGGTAACGGAGGGTTAGGGCTCGACCCCGGAGAAGGAGCCTGAGAAACGGCTACTACATCCAAGGAAGGCAGCAGGCGCGCAAATTACCCAATCCCGACACGGGGAGGTAGTGACAATAAATACTGATACAGGGCTCTTTTGGGTCTTGTAATTGGAATGAGTACAATTTAAATCCCTTAACGAGGAACAATTGGAGGGCAAGTCTGGTGCCAGCAGCCGCGGTAATTCCAGCTCCAATAGCGTATATTAAAGTTGTTGTGGTTAAAAAGCTCGTAGTTGAACCTTGGGCCTGGCTGGCCGGTCCGCCTCACCGCGTGTACTGGTCCGGCCGGGCCTTTCCCTCTGTGGAACCCCATGCCCTTCACTGGGTGTGGCGGGGAAACAGGACTTTTACTGTGAAAAATTAGAGTGCTCCAGGCAGGCCTATGCTCGAATACATTAGCATGGAATAATAGAATAGGACGTGTGGTTCTATTTTGTTGGTTTCTAGGACCGCCGTAATGATTAATAGGGACAGTCGGGGGCATCAGTATTCAATTGTCAGAGGTGAAATTCTTGGATTTATTGAAGACTAACTACTGCGAAAGCATTTGCCAAGGATGTTTTCATTAATCAGGAACGAAAGTTAGGGGATCGAAGACGATCAGATACCGTCGTAGTCTTAACCATAAACTATGCCGACTAGGGATCGGACGGTGTTATTTTTTGACCCGTTCGGCACCTTACGAGAAATCAAAGTGCTTGGGCTCCAGGGGGAGTATGGTCGCAAGGCTGAAACTTAAAGAAATTGACGGAAGGGCACCACCAGGGGTGGAGCCTGCGGCTTAATTTGACTCAACACGGGGAAACTCACCAGGTCCAGACACAATGAGGATTGACAGATTGAGAGCTCTTTCTTGATTTTGTGGGTGGTGGTGCATGGCCGTTCTTAGTTGGTGGAGTGATTTGTCTGCTTAATTGCGATAACGAACGAGACCTTAACCTGCTAAATAGCCCGTATTGCTTTGGCAGTACGCTGGCTTCTTAGAGGGACTATCGGCTCAAGCCGATGGAAGTTTGAGGCAATAACAGGTCTGTGATGCCCTTAGATGTTCTGGGCCGCACGCGCGCTACACTGACGGAGCCAGCGAGTACTTCCTTGTCCGAAAGGTCCGGGTAATCTTGTTAAACTCCGTCGTGCTGGGGATAGAGCATTGCAATTATTGCTCTTCAACGAGGAATCCCTAGTAAGCGCAAGTCATCAGCTTGCGTTGATTACGTCCCTGCCCTTTGTACACACCGCCCGTCGCTACTACCGATTGAATGGCTCAGTGAGGCGTCCGGACTGGCCCAGAGAGGTGGGCAACTACCACTCAGGGCCGGAAAGCTCTCCAAACTCGGTCATTTAGAGGAAGTAAAAGTCGTAACAAGGTCTCCGTTGGTGAACCAGCGGAGGGATCATTACCGAGTTTACAACTCCCAAACCCCTGTGAACATACCAATTGTTGCCTCGGCGGATCAGCCCGCTCCCGGTAAAACGGGACGGCCCGCCAGAGGACCCCAAACTCTGTTTCTATATGTAACTTCTGAGTAAAACCATAAATAAATCAAAACTTTCAACAACGGATCTCTTGGTTCTGGCATCGATGAAGAACGCAGCAAAATGCGATAAGTAATGTGAATTGCAGAATTCAGTGAATCATCGAATCTTTGAACGCACATTGCGCCCGCCAGTATTCTGGCGGGCATGCCTGTTCGAGCGTCATTTCAACCCTCAAGCCCAGCTTGGTGTTGGGACTCGCGAGTCAAATCGCGTTCCCCAAATTGATTGGCGGTCACGTCGAGCTTCCATAGCGTAGTAGTAAAACCCTCGTTACTGGTAATCGTCGCGGCCACGCCGTTAAACCCCAACTTCTGAATGTTGACCTCGGATCAGGTAGGAATACCCGCTGAACTTAAGCATATCAATAAGCGGAGGAAAAGAAACCAACAGGGATTGCCCTAGTAACGGCGAGTGAAGCGGCAACAGCTCAAATTTGAAATCTGGCTCTCGGGCCCGAGTTGTAATTTGTAGAGGATACTTTTGATGCGGTGCCTTCCGAGTTCCCTGGAACGGGACGCCATAGAGGGTGAGAGCCCCGTCTGGTTGGATGCCAAATCTCTGTAAAGTTCCTTCGACGAGTCGAGTAGTTTGGGAATGCTGCTCTAAATGGGAGGTATATGTCTTCTAAAGCTAAATACCGGCCAGAGACCGATAGCGCACAAGTAGAGTGATCGAAAGATGAAAAGCACTTTGAAAAGAGAGTTAAAAAGTACGTGAAATTGTTGAAAGGGAAGCGTTTATGACCAGACTTGGGCTTGGTTAATCATCTGGGGTTCTCCCCAGTGCACTTTTCCAGTCCAGGCCAG
>JAGQDI010000028.1:2500-5000 GCA_020615335.1 Fusarium pilosicola | reverse complement strand
TTGCCCTAGCGGTGTTGTTGGCCCTGCCGACCTCACTGCGGCGCGACTTCACCGTCGCCACCCAGTAACTTGTCTCTCCGGCGCCTCACGGCGCTGGTGGTGGCCAACCCCGGCACACGATAGTTACCTGGTTGATTCTGCCAGTAGTCATATGCTTGTCTCAAAGATTAAGCCATGCATGTCTAAGTATAAGCAATTATACCGCGAAACTGCGAATGGCTCATTATATAAGTTATCGTTTATTTGATAGTACCTTACTACTTGGATAACCGTGGTAATTCTAGAGCTAATACATGCTAAAAATCCCGACTTCGGAAGGGATGTATTTATTAGATTAAAACCAATGCCCTTCGGGGCTCACTGGTGATTCATGATAACTCCTCGAATCGCATGGCCTTGTGCCGGCGATGGTTCATTCAAATTTCTTCCCTATCAACTTTCGATGTTTGGGTATTGGCCAAACATGGTTGCAACGGGTAACGGAGGGTTAGGGCTCGACCCCGGAGAAGGAGCCTGAGAAACGGCTACTACATCCAAGGAAGGCAGCAGGCGCGCAAATTCCCAATCCCGACACGGGGAGGTAGTGACAATAAATACTGATACAGGGCTCTTTTGGGTCTTGTAATTGGAATGAGTACAATTTAAATCCCTTAACGAGGAACAATTGGAGGGCAAGTCTGGTGCCAGCAGCCGCGGTAATTCCAGCTCCAATAGCGTATATTAAAGTTGTTGTGGTTAAAAAGCTCGTAGTTGAACCTTGGGCCTGGCTGGCCGGTCCGCCTCACCGCGTGTACTGGTCCGGCCGGGCCTTTCCCTCTGTGGAACCCCATGCCCTTCACTGGGTGTGGCGGGGAAACAGGACTTTTACTGTGAAAAAATTAGAGTGCTCCAGGCAGGCCTATGCTCGAATACATTAGCATGGAATAATAGAATAGGACGTGTGGTTCTATTTTGTTGGTTTCTAGGACCGCCGTAATGATTAATAGGGACAGTCGGGGGCATCAGTATTCAATTGTCAGAGGTGAAATTCTTGGATTTATTGAAGACTAACTACTCGAAAGCATTTGCCAAGGATGTTTTCATTAATCAGGAACGAAAGTTAGGGGATCGAAGACGATCAGATACCGTCGTAGTCTTAACCATAAACTATGCCGACTAGGGATCGGACGGTGTTATTTTTTGACCCGTTCGGCACCTTACGAGAAATCAAAGTGCTTGGGCTCCAGGGGGAGTATGGTCGCAAGGCTGAAACTTAAAGAAATTGACGGAAGGGCACCACCAGGGGTGGAGCCTGCGGCTTAATTTGACTCAACACGGGGAAACTCACCAGGTCCAGACACAATGAGGATTGACAGATTGAGAGCTCTTTCTTGATTTTGTGGGTGGTGGTGCATGGCCGTTCTTAGTTGGTGGAGTGATTTGTCTGCTTAATTGCGATAACGAACGAGACCTTAACCTGCTAAATAGCCCGTATTGCTTTGGCAGTACGCTGGCTTCTTAGAGGGACTATCGGCTCAAGCCGATGGAAGTTTGAGGCAATAACAGGTCTGTGATGCCCTTAGATGTTCTGGGCCGCACGCGCGCCACTGACGGAGCCAGCGAGCCAGCGAGTACTTCCTTGTCCGAAAGGTCCGGGTAATCTTGTTAAACTCCGTCGTGCTGGGGATAGAGCATTGCAATTATTGCTCTTCAACGAGGAATCCCTAGTAAGCGCAAGTCATCAGCTTGCGTTGATTACGTCCCTGCCCTTTGTACACACCGCCCGTCGCTACTACCGATTGAATGGCTCAGTGAGGCGTCCGGACTGGCCCAGAGAGGTGGGCAACTACCACTCAGGGCCGGAAAGCTCTCCAAACTCGGTCATTTAGAGGAAGTAAAAGTCGTAACAAGGTCTCCGTTGGTGAACCAGCGGAGGGATCATTACCGAGTTTACAACTCCCAAACCCCTGTGAACATACCAATTGTTGCCTCGGCGGATCAGCCCGCTCCCGGTAAAACGGGACGGCCCGCCAGAGGACCCCCAAACTCTGTTTCTATATGTAACTTCTGAGTAAAACCATAAATAAATCAAAACTTTCAACAACGGATCTCTTGGTTCTGGCATCGATGAAGAACGCAGCAAAATGCGATAAGTAATGTGAATTGCAGAATTCAGTGAATCATCGAATCTTTGAACGCACATTGCGCCCGCCAGTATTCTGGCGGGCATGCCTGTTCGAGCGTCATTTCAACCCTCAAGCCCAGCTTGGTGTTGGGACTCGCGAGTCAAATCGCGTTCCCCAAATTGATTGGCGGTCACGTCGAGCTTCCATAGCGTAGTAGTAAAACCCTCGTTACTGGTAATCGTCGCGGCCACGCCGTTAAACCCCAACTTCTGAATGTTGACCTCGGATCAGGTAGGAATACCCGCTGAACTTAAGCATATCAATAAGCGGAGGAAAAGAAACCAACAGGGATTGCCCTAGTAACGGCGAGTGAAGCGGCAACAGCTCAAATTTGA